>PVIR01003545.1:0-87727 GCA_004026965.1 Petromus typicus
AAATGATGAGGCAAAATTAAAAGTTTACTCAATATTTGTTTAACATGTATTGTACATATGCTGGATCTGACTGCTTATATTAACACTTTAGATCTACCTAAGATATACGTACGCATGTGTCTCACATGCATAGAATGATTTAATGATACGTCTATTTCTAAATAAACAACTCTTCAAACACGTTATCCCTAGTAACTGGGAAGTATAGTTTCCCCATTCATTTCTTCATGGACATCACATTTTGTGTTACCTTTTGTGCATTCAGATTATTGTAGAAATAGCTCAAGAACAGCTGTAAAATGGAAAACTTCTCTTTTTGCTTTACTGATTGATTGAAGCCGGTCACTGATGTTTGTTAGAGGACATAAAAAAGTCAGTGAATATAGAAAAGAAAAGCAGAACTGAGTCCTTCCAAAAAACCCACCTGAGCTTCTAATAAATGTATTTTGATAGTTGTAAAAGAGATAATGATAGTAATATTTGCTACTATTGTGGAGCAGCCCCTAAGTAACTTCTTGGTGTCTAGCATTCACAGTCAAATTTGCAACAGTGAGAAGAGTGTGTTCTTATGTGTATTTTGCACTCTTGTCTGTTTGAAAGAAACCTCTGTTCCTAAGGACAGGACACTATTCTAGTGTCAGGGTATCCAGAAATATTATTGATGCTTTTAAGGGGTTCAATGTCATGCACAGCCCCTGGCATGATTCCAGTTAACATGAAAAAACTTATTGAGTTTAAGAGTATATATTAAAAAATATAGGGCTTTAGGATTATGTACAATAACACACATACAAAACCTGTAGTACCAAGAAATCAAACTTTCTTTCACATTCATAAATGAAAGTAATTCACATAAGACAGTAGAAGATTTTAGTCATTAGGAATCTTGTTTTAGTGTAGTCCCTGGTGTTAAGACCTGAAAGACTCCAGATTTGACCTGAAGTAGCAGAACACAGGCCACAGGGTAAACTCTTGAATCTCACAAAGGGAGCTGCTGAGCCAGAGTCAGGAATGGGGATTGTACAGGGAGGGCTGAGGCCCAGTAGCTCCCACTCGGGGCCGGGCCTCTCCTGCCACCACCACCCCTCACTCCACCCACCTCTTAGCAGAAATGCAGAAGTGTACACGGGGTTGACATACGGGGCCTCAACAGAATGTTCCACTCCATCAAGGGTAAGTCACAGTGGCTACCAGACCCAAGTCTCAGTCTGATATTGGCATTAACTGCCCTGTTCTTGCCTTACTGTAGGGGAAGGATTTCATTTTTCAGGGTCTGGGCTGAACTTTCAGAAGCAGAAAATTCTACAGTTGGAGAAAACGATGACAAGAGTTTTCCTCGTTTCAATCCCTGATGCTACTCTGGATTAGTCATTGCATTTTAAAATAGCCAACTCTGTCCTCACAGGCCAGTAGGTGATACTGTCTACTCTATCCGCACACAGGGGCCTGTGAGTCCCAACTGTGCTTGTCTTTCTAACCCATTGAGACGTTTTCTTTAACAGTCTTCTTTTCTTTGGCTCAGATGTAAAAATGAGCCCAGGAAAAAACTGTTATCACTTCCATAGCATCAGATACCTAATACTGAGAAAATTAAATATTATGTGCAAATGATATGTTCATTGATTATAATTCTAAAATGTTCTTATGAGCACAATTGTTTAACAAATCATTTTCTTCTTAAAGTATCTACTAGAGATGCTTATGTTAGCATAAACTGTAAAAACTGTTCTTAGGGTTTTCAAGATGTTATTCACTTATTTCATCCCTAATGTAAGCAAGATAAGGAGTTATTTTATTAAATAACTTGATTTTAAATCTCATTACAGGAGAGTTACCAGACTTAGCAAGTAAAATTACAGCACAGGGTAGTTAAATTTCCATCTCATATTTAAAATAAAACAAGTATAATTTTATAATCTAAGTATGTTACTACACACACATAAAATGCATTTATACCAAGCAACTTAAAAAATAAACTTATATTAAACTTTATTTTTTGAGAAAATTAAAATGCTTAAAATTATTTTAATTGTCCATATTATACTTTAACACATGTACAAGTATAAAATGATCAAATCAAGGTATTTAACAATTTTACCTTAAATGTTTATGCATTAATTCAAAATTTGAAATTCAAATTTAGCTAGTAGTCCTGTATCTTATCTTTAACAACCATGCTCTCTAGCTAAATAAATATTAATGAAACGTGTCATGTAGAAAGGAACCACTCTCTGATTTACCCTTTCACCATTATCTATAATAAGGGTCTTTCTGAGTAAATTTATAAACATGAATTACCTTAAATTCAAAATATATTTTCACTGATGACTTCAGAAATCAATCTTATTGGCCCATTATGTGGATATTTTTGTGTACCTTCTTCAGAATTCAAAACGCAGTAATTTGATTGTCTGAGGACATTAAGTACATTATGCATCTTTGAAAAACCCAGATATTGGAGAGAAAGCCACTCATTGTCTGCCCATGACTTGACTCCTGCATACTGCTTTTGTCGTTGTTTTATGCCATATGGGGGTGGTTGATATTTTTGGACCTCCGATCTAAGTTCTTCACAGCTCCAGAAGATCAACAAAGTTCTTAGCAAGTAGGTACTATTAGCCATGGCCATTTTCAAAGCCTTCTAGCAGTTCTCTGTACAAGGTGAGAAAGCATCATCACTTTAAAATTATTCAAAGGCAGCTATTGTAAAAGGGATGTGGACTCTGCAGTTGTTGGGCTACTGGGCAGAAAGAATGGTGAATGGCACTTGTCTGTGCTTATAGGTGAGAATTACAGCCATAAAAACACTGTGAAGACAGCAAAATAATAATCTTCATCTGCATCCCTGAGAACTACCATTAATAATCGTATTTTATGAATTTGAAATAATTGTATCTGTGAAAGCTAGGATTTTATCATTTATTGGACAAAGATGATTTAAGAAATTTGTGAACTGATTTGAGACTAGCATAATCAAAACATTTTTCTGCTTATTTTTCTTTTTTAAAAAATGGCATAATGAACAATCTCCATAGACTTTTGTTACAACTGAATTACAATAATTTAAGTGCATGAAACTAGAAGTAAGATTTGTTAGAAAACAAAATGTATCTGTCATGAAAAGAAAGAAGAGATAAGTTCCTGGAGAAGCTCCTGACCTTCCTCTCTGCCTTGGTTCAGCTGCGGTTGTTTTTATGTTCCAACTCCCACCAGTGTTTTATGGCTGCCTTCCTGAGTCCGTATTGAACACTATTTCCCTAGACATTCGTCTGCCATTCTGATAAATCTGGTAATTCCCCCAACAATATATGGCTCAAGTTTTTCAATTGTATTTCATGGCAGAAAGGTTGACTTGACACTGTAGTAAATTTGGAGATACTGATGGTTTAGAGCATACTCTTCTCCCCTTATTAGTTCATCTATGTTTCAGTGACTGTTGAACATTCTGATTCTCTTCTGTCTTCACAGAGGTGAATAATCCAGCAAGTTATCTCAAAGCATGCATTCTCTCCATGGAATTTCTGGTTCTGATTCTTTTCAAATACAGAAAGCTGCCCAAATAAAATCATGTGCAACACAAAATCAAATGGCATTTTTACAATAATCTTCTGTAATTTTCTAGTTTCTAGGCTCAAAAATATTTATTCAAGTTAATAGCCTTTTATGTATTGTTATACATCGAATATATATGTTCCCTTACACAGGCATATGTTGAAATCTTGATCTTCAATAGGATTATGGAGAGAAGAGTTGAGAAAAGCTGATACAGGTAGAATGAGGTTATAAGGTGGAATGAAGTCAAAAGGTAGAATGAGATCATAAGGTGGAAATAGGTGATACAGGTGGAATGAGGTCATGCAGGTGGAATGAGGTCATAGAAATGGAATGAGGTCATGCAGGTAAAAGAGGTCATACAGGTGGGATAAAGTCATACAGGTGAAGTGAGGTCATAAGATAGAATGAGGTCATACAGGTGCAATGAAGTCATAAGATGGAATGAAGTCATACAGGTGGAATGAGGTCATAAGGTGGAATGAAGTCATACAGGTGGAATGAGGTCATAAGGAGGTCATATGGGTGGAATTAAGTCATAAGGTGGAATGAGGTCATGCAGGTGAAATGAGTCGTTACAGGTGGGCACTGATCCAGCATAGCAAAAGTCTTAGAAAAAGATGAACAGATGTCAGTATCATCTGTTTATCCACTACATGCAAAGCGGAAGACAGCTGTCTATGTAAAGTGACCACACTACCACCCTGCCCCTGGCCTCCTCAGCATCCCAAACTGAGGGAAATAAATTTATTTTGTTTAAATACCAATGAACTCAATTTTTCTTTAAAAAATACCCCAATATTTGACATTTTTATGGCAGTCCTAGCTGACTAAAGCTGACTGGAACTCTTTTTCTAATAGGAATTTCAATAACTATTGTTTTAGAGATCTTGTATTAAATACTATGCATTACTATTACACCATAATTCTCCAGGTACAATCAAAACAGCTTTGTCAGAGTTCCCCACTGCTCTTAATCTTCTCATTCTCCATCCTAATGCACACTGGGACTGACTGAGTGACTACTGTGTTAATGTAGTAAGTTTGGGAGCTTTCAGGAGATTATACTACACAGTCTTGAGTGTATCTAGATGACTTGTAAAGGTGGAACTTCAGGATCTCATCTCTCCCTGGCTCCTTTCTCTGGCACTGCTGCTTTGCTCTACTTCCAGGATGCCATGAACTAAGCAGGTTTGCTCCTCCATGCTGTTCCACCATGTTGGTGCAGTGGAGGTATTGCAGGCAGCAGATGCATTGGGTTTAAATCACAAGCTAAATAAAACATGTCTTCCTTTAATTCACATGTTCACATAGCTCTGTCCCAGTACGAGGAAAGCTCACAAGTGAAATACTTACTGAGTATATGTTTGAAAGGTAACTGAAGCATGATTTTTTAGCATCAGCACCTTATATCAGAGAATTTCAGCTATAAAAGATTTACTGGGTTTACTATATTGACACATCATTTAGGATCAGAGCACTAGGAGTATTTTAATTGAAATGATGGTTCTGATTTTTTCCCATAGCCCTACCCACCCTACCACCCCCAAATGAGAATTGAGTTGTGTCATATACTGGTACAAATTCTCATTGTTGAGTGCAATCATGATGTGTATATGTAATGTATCAATAAAGATTTCAATTTTTTTTAAAAAAATGAAATAATGGTCCTGACCTAATTCCTAATAAGTTCTGTTGTCAGATGGGTGCACATAGAATTTTTTTCAGGTCATGTAAGGTTTCATACTATGAAAATCAGCATCATATGTATTGAACAATGGAAGATTAGAAGTTACTGTAAGTGTCCTGACTACAGAGACTTAAAGGATTTCAAAACAGCAGAAACCTAAAAAGCAGTTACTGAAGAGTGATTAGTTGCAACACTGTCAACTATACTCACTGAAAAAATATTCTAAATTCACAAATTCTGGGTGTCAGAATCTTTCTGGAATGCTTTAAAAACTGTGTTTAAAAATGCAGTACTTTCTTCATTCATACTTTGCAAGATAATAAATCATTTATGGAGGAATTGACTTACTAAGGATCAGTGGAGATTTATAACCCTTGGGTACGTGATGCATCTGTTCCAGCGCTCAGGTCGAAACGTTGTTCTCATGTCATGTTCATTTCACAATGTTTTTAGGCACAAGGTGGAATGCTTGCTTTACCTGCTGCTTTTCACTTTCCTTTTTTGTACTTTTTAACCTGTGTATTGCAAGTATCTTCTCAGTAAAGGCTGTCCTTTGGTTCCAATTTGCCTAGGAATCATAAAGAGCAAATTTAATCTCTCTTTGACTCTATGTCTCTTTCAATATTTAAAAGCAGAAATTTTGTCCCTAAATATTATGCTTTCACTTTTACTAATAGAGATTAATTGAATACATTAATTGGACTCACTGTGATATTGCCATACATGTGATCATTGTGTGTTGATCATGTCTGTCCGCATTTCAACTCAGGACCTCCCTTTTTATTCCTAGCATCATATAAATCCCTCTTAATTTCTTCTTGCCAACCCTTCCTTTTATTCTTCACTATCATTTGTGTCTGCTAGCTATCAAATCCATACTTCTCAAGTTTGACATTTTGGTTCCCATTAATATGATGTTTCTCTTTCTGACTCTGCCTTATTCTGTTCAACAAAATGTCCTCCCATCAGGCTACTACCAATAATGGAACTGTTCTTTTTGTGGCTCGGTCATATTCTATTCTGTAAATATATTCCCCTTTTTATCCCTTCATCCTCTGAAGGGTATTTGGAATTGGCTCCACTGTTTGGTTATTGTGAACAGTGTGAGAGTGCGAGTACCTTTTGGGTATCAAGATTTTATTCCCTGTAGGTATACAGGACGGCAGTCATAGAACTTTGGTTCACATGATAATTCTGCTTTTAGTTCTTTAAGGAAACACTACACTGTTCTCCATAATGGCTGTCCTACCAGGAATTTGCATTCCTACCAATAACGGATGAGTTTCTGTCTGTGTCCAATCCAGAATTGGCTATTTCTTGCATGTTTAGCAATAGCCATTCTGACATGGTTGAGATGATATTTCACTGTGATTTTGATTTTCATTTTCCTGCTTATTTTCAAAATTCAGCTTTTTTTTTTTTTGCATGCTTGTTCACTGTTTGAATATCATCCTTTGAAAATTATATATATAATTCTTCAATCCATTTTTCAGTATCATGAAAATATTCCCTGGCAGTTGGGATAAATATTGAAGCAGCCAGTGGGAAGAGCTCAGGAGAACAATGGCCTGGGACCCAAGGGCCTGCTCTACAGCCCTCTTGCACTGGGTCTGATTTTCGAACTTTCTCCAGAGTTTGGTAAGGAGACAAACTCACTCAACCACTATGACAAAGTCATTTTATGACTTTATTTTCTCTTTTTGGTCAAACATAAATCTATTTCTTCAAACATGCAAATGATGTCATATAAATTGATTTAGATGTATGGAGGTGGAAAATTGTGAAATTGATAAAATTCCTTTTAAAGTACTACCTACATTTCAAATTACTAGGGTGTTAGATGAAAGTAAAGAGTTTAGTGTTTTTATTTGTGACCCTGGACAAAATCAGAAATCTTATGAATTTCTTTTAGAACACAGTGAACTTTCTGTGTCAAAGTATAAATAAGTAAATAGTTGAATAAATGGGCCTGTAAAGATGTAGATATTTTCTTGTAACAAATTGAGTGGTATAATTCCTAGGTTAATATTCTATTTTTAGTGTGTCTTCTAAATTTCAAGCCTTTCAGAACAGATCCCTGTTAAATAAACCTGGCCTATTGTCTTGCACTCTGATTCATGTTTTCAAATTGTATCTAATGCAAAACAAGTTAGATTTTCATTCATCTCTATGATTTTCAGGAGCGACATTCCAAGCCTTTTACTAGTTGATACAAAAAATTAAAAATTCTATCTTCTGAGCTCTCAAGGAATACTGTTATAATCAGTAAAGTTCAGTGTTCTATTCTTGCCTCTCTGCTTCTAGTTATGTTTTGTGATATTTAAAGTAAAACAAAATCAATCTGTAAAAACTTCAACCTAGGAAAGAACAATAAATAATGTGTGACCATATGTTCATAAAAATTGATGTTTAATCTTTATCTGTATCAAGAGATAAAAATGAAATGAGGGATTTTGCTCATGTCCATACAGCTGCATGGGCTCTTTTTTATGACGTATTTTCTCCACAGTTAGGACAGTTGTGTTAGATCAGGTCTGAGGGTACAGACTGTATATTTGCTGGAAATGTTACTAAGAGTTGAGTGAAATAAATCTAACACAAGTTTAAATACCACTCGGTGTCTTTCACTGGAGCAAGGCCAAGAAAAAGCCAAAAGAATAAAAAGGGATGTGTATGAGGGAATAAGAGAAGGTATCTTTCAAAAGAGAAGTGTTCCTAGGGAAAAAGAAAAGAGGTTCAGAGGAGAGGAAGGGAGAAGAAGTAGAATGAAGATGCACCATGTGCAGGAAACTAATGACTTCAGTGAATATAAATATTATATCCATACCATGAGCTAAGATTAGTAGTATCAACAAGAATAAAAATTGGGATGAAGAAATTAAAGAAGGAGGGAAAACAAGATTAAGAAAGAAACAAGCTTCTATATACATACATAGCCATTCCCCAAGATGACTGCAGCTGTGTGTACTGTGAACAGGTACACGTAAAAATAAGTGAAAAAAGAAAACATTAAAAATAGTAATTTTATAGAGTTCCTACAGCTGGCAACATGGTATGTGATAAGTTGTTTCGGCGCTGATGTCATCCATATTTTCATACCAACCTGAGGAGGAGATGCTGCAGATCGTGACGGCCCATTTGTACTCACCTCTACACGTGGCTGGCAATCAACAAGATGGGAATTGAAGCTCACATTTGTCACCTTTGAATGCCTGTGTAGTCAGCACTTTTCTGAAAACACTTCTCATCTTCGTATTATATTAAAAACACAATTTGTAAGAACTTCTATGTTTTAGAAATTCTCGTTTTATTTGCCACCCCCCACCCCATTTATCAGCCTATCTTCTCTACTGGTTATTGCTCACTGAGGCATCAGGTAAGTTACCAGACTCTGAGTGAGCGCACCATCATTTCACACTGTGCATATCGACATCTTGGAAGAACTGATCTGACCTGCACGTTTATCCTCTTCCTCAGCCACAAACCATGCAAGTTATAAATTTGACTGATTTACCAGATAATGCTGTATCATTCTTGTATTTATGGATTCAGTTAATGTGCAGTGAAACGGAGTTGTGGACGCAGATCTCATAATATATTTTTGATCCTCCTAGCTTTTGTGCAGTGCTATTGAAGGCCCCATCTGCCTCATTGATTCCTTGAGCCACAGCAATAGGAGAAGGTTTTTTTTTTTTTTTTTCATTGCATTTGCTCCCATGGACTTGGGGGGAAATCCTGAGATGGTCTTTCTGTATATTTAGAGGCAAATTCAATGTGATAACTTCCTCCTCTAGATTCTATCTTGTTTGATTACATTTTCTTGTAATTACTATTATCTTGTAATTGCAAGCAATTAATTCCTACAAAAATCAGTTCCTGGTATCTGCCTTTTAAACACATAATAGTTTTAATAACTTAATTTCATATAGGTACTTTCTTAAAATACCTCTTGATTTTTGAAGGAACCATAAGAAGAAAATGAACCTGAATTTAAAAACACACCTGCCTCTAGTAGCTCTGACATAGTGCAGGGAGAAGCAGGTCAGAAGAGACGTGATGAGATTTCCTTGAGATGGTTTAATCCACTGCAGCTTTCCTGGGAAACTGGCTCATGCTGTCATCTAACATTTACCTAACATAATCTGTCATGTTTAATTTTGGCTTCTTTCTTCATCTTTATTAACTTGTTTGTTTTCAGTGATGAATAATTATCAAGCAGTTCATTTTTCAAGCATTATGTACCTGAAAATTTTTCTTGCATTTTTCTAAGTTAAAAAATCAGAAAGAATGATAAACTATCCCATAACCACATAGCAGTCATGAATATGCAAAATAGGAAATCCTGCAAGTAGTAATTTTTTATTGTCATGTTTAATATTTCTGGGCAACAAGAGAAATTTCTATGACTTCAGTATAAGGCAAAATGAATAATTGCTAATGTGCAAACATCTTCATTTTTCTCTCAACAACATTATGACAGAAAACACTGAAAATCTATAGACACAGATGCCACTGCTCATCTTTAGGTTATAATTATAAGTACTCAAGTAGAAATTTTTCCAATATCAAAGATTCATATTTTACTTTTTAACTTACAATGTTTCATTGAAAATATGCAAATATATAAAGTATGCATTAATTTCAAAATCAGCATTTAGGAGTGGGTTAAAAGGGAAACATTGGTCAAAACTAGTGCATAGCACAATCAGTTAACTTAATTGTCCTGCAAAACAATTTTGATTGAGAGTGTGAGGAAGTATATATTTCCTTTCACAGGCTTAACGTTTGTATCAAAGGACCAGGATGAAGGGCTCTTTTTGATCCTTAGGTTGGGTGGAGTAGAGTTAGCAGTGACCCTGCAACTCGACAGTCTCATCTAAGGCTAATGGGAGGCAGTGGTATCTATAGTGCTGCTTCATATAACACACTTGTACTAAACTCACTAAGATTTTTCCGTCTTCTTGGTTTGGACCCTCACCATGTGCAGCTTCATTGTCACCGCAGGGTTTTGTTAAGAACAGTCTGTAAGCAAATGAGCCATTATGGTCTCTGCACAGTGGAACCTCTCTACTAATGTGAACCTACATTTGCATCTGCCCCCCAGCTCTCGCATACCGGCCTCAGCTCCATCTCAGATCCTCTGGCATTAGATTCACATGCACAGTTCATACTTGGTTCATGCTCCTGGGGGAATTTCACTCACCACTGACCTGACAGGAGGGGAAGCTAATTCATGGGAGTGAGAGGAGCGGCTGTAACACAGAAGGAGCTGATGCAAACCACCTCACACAAAACAATGATGTATTTAACTTTACTCCCAGGAACAGTCCCAACAGGGAGACACATATACAAACATACCATTTGACAGAACTGTTAGAATTTACCCATAGAACCTATGCTGGTCACAGGTTAAATGTATGTGTCATAAATACTTATTCTATAACTGTGTACTATAGCTGTAGTTTCCTTATAGATAACAGTTCTTACTTACATAATTGTTCAAAGCAAGAGATAACTTCCATCTTATTATTGAACTAGAAACAAAATAAATTATTTAATCTTAACTTTGAACTGAATAAAATCCTTATACTTTATGGAATCAAGCGTATTGCAATGAAAATATGTAAAACAAAATTCATACACATGCATGGAAAGTTAATTACAATGGTAAAATCTTTTAGATTGCTGAGAACTCATTGTTATCCAATTTATAAATTATCTTCTACTGAATAAACTTCTGGAGCTATTTATATTTCATATCAAACAACATCTCCAAGCAAATAAATTCCAAAATGATTTAGATTTTTCCATTAGATGAAGTCATCTTCTCTGATATATTATTGGCTTTGTTAGGACAATATGATCCATATAAACATTAAATATAATGAGTAATGTGTGTATGGCAGTATTTTGTTTGTCTTGTAGAAAGCTTGCACTTCTTTTTATTCATTTGTTTTTGTTCTGGGATGCATATGATGCTTTTATTAGAGTATTTTAATAGTGGTACCAATGTGTGGTGACTCAGGGGTTGGGAAAAGTCTGTTCTTTTCCTAACAGAAGATGAGGGGATGGACATACACAGTGCAAGTTGACACAAACTGCCTGCTGTGGTGAAGGCAAAGCCATCTTGTGGCCAGGCTAAACTCAGTCACACTGCAGCATTCATTTACTATCAATGCTGAGAATGAAAACATTCTGAACATCAGATAAGGCATGAGGCTCAGCCATTTTTGGTATCTTTGATTTCAAGTATCACTTTAGCTGAAATAGTGTGAAAAAAAGGAAGACAGTCCTGTAGGTGATATTCAGCATATGGACAACTGAAGAATAAGAATTAGAAAATCAGGATAAAGAAAAAATGTATTCGTATCAGAATCTCTGACCTAGAGACAGTGGAGCACATATGGCCCCTCCTGAGAAGTTCTCTGCTTCAGTCCTGATTCGAATTGAAAATGTCTTGGAAGCACCGCAGGCAGCTGGCAATCAGGACCCAACCCTGGGATCTCAAATCACAGGGAACCATTTGAGGAAAGTCTCACAGAGAGCAAGGGTCCTGAGGCTGTTGATTGGAATTCCTGCATCCACTAAATTGGCTCAGAAACGGTTGGGAGGAAGGAATTGACCCACCAATGCGCAGTGGGAGACTAAAGAGATGAGAACCAGAAAAGGAGATTGTGAGGCATCTTTCACAATGGGATGGGCATTGCTTTCTTTTTTTTTTTTTTCATTTTAAGCATAAAACCCTGACATCCCCCCATAATGACCATGTGTGTTACTTTATAACATATAGGGGGAGAATAATATAACTTCCTAGGTAATCTAATATAGGTAGCAGAAGAATTACTTTTCTTTGTATTGATAAAATGTTCTACTGACATTCAAATAAAATTCTATTTTCACAAATCATTAACCCCTGAAACTAATAGGGTTCTAGGAACTTTGCCCTATGCAGAATATTACTCAGTTTTTAATAATCATCATTTGGGAAATGTGAAATACCTTGAGCCAATAATTTGTAGACACCAGCAGGATGTAATAATCCTCATGTAGCATGTGTTCCAGGGGAACATAGAAGGGCAAGAAACTGAGAACTTATTTTAGTTCTTTTCCTGGACATGGCATAGTATAGCATTTCAGAACATCAACTTGATGACTGCTCCATTTTCAACATTAAGAAGCCATCCTGGAAGTGAACTGATCAAGGACTTCACTTTCACTTTAATTTATTTCAATATTGTGAATATTGGAGACATACTTAGGATAACAAAATTAAAAAAAAAAAACCTCTCAAATAGAAATATTTCCAAATGAAGATTAACAGCTATGAGGTTGCAAATATTAAGTAACACCACCTCTTTTGAGTAATTGCCTTGTAGGATTTGTCTTGAGTGACAGTGACCTTGGCCATCACTGTAAGTAAGAAAGTGCCTGTATTACACAAGAGTAATCAACAGAGCCCTGTTGAAGTCCTGAAGATGGTACCGCAGATAAGTGATCACTTCACTAGCAAGAAAGAGCAGGGTTTGCACTGAGTCAAGGTGGCTAGAATTTCAGCAGCCTCTGTACCTTTCTGTCTGCTCCATCAGGGAGAGAGACCCAGAGCTCGCGAAGCCTGGGTGCCTGAGCTCAGGTGTTGGGCTCGGCACGGAGTGGACCTCAGAAATTTCTGACCTCATGAGTGTGTGTTATTTTCCTGAGGTGTTTTTTTTTTTTTAGACAGAGTCTTGCTTTGTAGTTCAGGCTGGCCCTGAGCTCAGCCTCAAACTCACATCACAGCAATCCTCCTGTCTCTGCCTCCCAAGTGCTGGGATTACAGGCATGAGCCACCATGCCCGGCACTGTGGTATGTGGTAATGATTGCTGCTGGGGTGAATCTCCACGCCCAGTATTGTTATGTGGTTACCGGGGATCGAACCTGGGCCCTTGCACTTGCAAGACAGGTGCTGGAACCACTGAACTATATCCCCGGGCCCTGAGGGGTGTTTTCATGTGCTCTGTAAGCTAAGCTTTCACTGGACCCATTCATTCACTTCATTCTGTTCATCTGCAGGTAGGGTTGATTTTCCAGGGGACTGGGAGGAGCATCAGGACCATTTCTGCTTCCGTGTTCTTTGTTGAGTAACTAGAGCCACCCAAGTCTGAGGACTTTTTTTGGTGTTGTTCTTGGGCTGTTCGCAAGTGGAGCACAGTCTGGGAAGCAGCATCAGAGGGGACAAAGGCCGGATGGTGATCTGGGTCCCCTGCAGTAGCAGGACCAGTGTCAGCGCCTCGGAGAGTGACAAGATAACAGACATTTCCCAGCATCTGCTGTCTCTGTGGCCTGTCAGTGACTGGGGACAGAAACCAGCCATCAAAATAGAGTCTTTCTCCAAAACTGTGGAAGACTTTTCCAAAAGCCTTTAACCAAGATCCCAGAAAATCCTCAAAAACCTATGAAATGGAGGGAGGGTTTAGGTCATTCTTCTAATGCAGAACTTAAGGAAGCAGCTACATCCATGAAAAATCTTTGGTAATGCTAATAACTACACATCATTAAAACATTACTATTAGGATTTAGAGATTCATATAGAAACATTTCAAAAATAATTCAAACACAATATAACAGTGTTTGTGTCCTTTATTCTATCTTAATGGGAACATTATTTAGTGTCATTTCATTGTTATCGCATTTGTAGTCATTGTAGGAGCAGTAATCAAAATGAATTCATTGAGAATTAATGTGGTTGTCACATACACTTTCGTAAGAATTTGAGTGCAATTCAATGTTAATTTAATGTTCTATTCAAATAAAGAGTGTTTTAAGTCATATAGTTATGTCACTTTTGGAAGCTGTCAGAATATAACAGTATGAATTTCTCCAGACAGATATGCTAGTCACAGAGGAGTATTTCTCAGCTTTCAGGCACAGAGTAATGGCCTCACTCATGCTCCTGATGCCTTCGCAGTGATGTGAAGACTTTTCACCAGACACAACTTATCTCCCCTGCAGAACAACGATGTCCATTAAAGGCTATGGCCTCACACCGGACTGTCTCCGAGTCCTGTGGACTTCCCAATTACCCGGATAAACATGAACTCTGTCAGTTCACTTGTTATGATCAACTCTGATAGCACAATTGATAAAAATTTTCATTGAAGAGATGTGGCTCATATTCTTAATTCAACTAATTTGACCAGATCAGTTCTACTTTAAAAATGTGATGCTATTTTATTTATGTTTTTGGTACTGGGGAATGAACTCATGACCCTGTACTTGTGAGCAGGTGCCTGAACCACTGCACTAAATCCTGTGATGGTGTTTTAAAATAAAATATTCATCTCATTCTCCATTTCTCTTCATTTTATACTACTTTAACTATCTTTTTTAAAATTTATTTTTTAATCTTAATTGGTACATTATGAATACACATTTTCATTGCATTCAACATTGATACTTTGTACCAGAATATGACATGATTTGATCCTCATTTTTCCCTTTGCCCCCGACCCTACAACCCTGCCACCATATATACATAATCTTTGTTTTCTTTTTTCTTTATTATTATCACATTCATTTCCCCCTCATTATTTACTTTGACTATCTTTTAAAAAATCATTTCTTGAGTTTTAAAAGGTAATAAAATATTTTTTAAATCAACTAACTTATGAAATTGTTTTGTATCAAGAAGGGAAACTTAGAATTCACTACCCTTCTTCCTATGTGAATTGTTGATATTTTTCATTTGCTTTGAAAAAAATATAAAATTTATCCTTAAAATCTTAAGCACCAACCCCATGCCTAGTGATACTAGATTACCACCAGATAGAGCTATAAAACTTTGTAAAGTCATGTAGTATTGAATTTCAAGTTATTATTTATGAAATAAAATAATATAAACCATATTTTTCTAATATATATAAATATATATATGTATTTGCTTGCATCATGATCAGCACTTGGAAAGCAGCAACAATAGCAGCAGCATTCTCATGAAGAGCCCTTTGCAATAGTGCCAGAACCAATGCATCATCTACACTGGCTCAGAGCTACTCAGGGTTTGGCTGGTCATGGGGTAGCGTGTGTCAAAGACAAGCACAGGTGGACACCATTTCCAACAGTGAAGACAGATTCTACTCAGTTATAAAATTGTATCAGGCAGGAAAATACTGGATTGATCTCACTATCCTTGAACACATGGGTGTGCTAATGGAAAGGCGAGATATAAGGTGGGCTGATTCACGGGATAAGGACTTGGATCTGGACTTGTTAATGACACATATCTAGAGGAGAAACACATCACCTCTCTCTCTCTTTTTCTATTTGGCTTCTTGAGACAAGGTCTTGCCTTGTCTCCTCCCTTTGATAAGAAAAGGAGTGCAAGTTGAGGCTGGGTCTCCCCTGAAGTGGGCCCTTCTCTTCCCAGTGGTAGTGACAGCAGGAGGGAGAATGTTACCCCCTAAAGGCTCCCACTGTGGAGAAAGCACTCCAGCCCTCGAAGGACCTGTGTCTGAATGTGTCACAAGGCAGAGAGAGGATTCATCATTGAGGATTTTCTCACACATCTGCGTTAAGTGATGATTCAGGGATTTACCTGCCTGTCACTGGATCTTGTTGGGAACAAAGAGAAAAATATCTTTGGCAGTATTGATCTTCTGGAAGCATGGAAAGAGGTCAGGAACCTTCAAAGAGACACAGTCATATGTGTTATAGGCTACAACAAAGTTTGTCAAATATCCTCTTGCAGAGTTTTGGTCACAACCATTATGTTCAAGAGCTGTATAATACCACTGCCTGGTTGCCTTACACTTAGAGATTGTGTTATTAATTTTACATAGAAGGCTGATGCATGATTTGGCAACATGATACTATTTAACTTTGTCTAAACCCATCATGTCACTCTTAAAAAATAAAACATTAACAGTAAGATGGGTATATAATATTGTACTCAGTGTGTCTGCTAATGAGATATATCTTGATAACCATGAAATACTTTCTACTTCATTTTCACCCAAAATAAAGTATCACATGTGTACACAACAGGTCTTATGAATTTTTATGACTAATATGGCTTTATGCTTTATCTGAAGTAAGCTTCAAAATACATTTCAATAATTGTCATCATGACTGACCGACATTTATTTTGCTACCTTCTAGTCTAGAAGATGCAGTGAACATAACACTTCAAACTGTGGTTACATTCAAGGAAAGTAAAATCCTTGAACATTACTGATAAGATGGAAATAAAGGAGTCTGCATGGCAGAGAGAGGAGTCAGACTGGCTGCGGAACTCGGGACCCAACAGCACCGCCACACTGAGTTTCTGGGGCCTTGTTTAAATATCATCTATTCCAGAAACCAACTTGAAGAAGCCATTTCGGTAAACGATGGTGAAGAGTTAAAAACAATAATAAAAGTTTTATATCTTCAGAGAGGGCCAAAGTTTTTTAGTGACAAGTAGTTAAACTGTAGAATGTACATATCATGAAAGTCAGTGATCCAAAGAGCAGCTCGCAGTCAGCCAAGTGGGATTCCAGAGTGTGTGCTGAGTGGAAAGGCCAGTCGCCGAGGATCACACACTGCGTGTCTCTGTTTGTGGGACATTCTTGACTTCACTTCACTATGAAAATCTTTCCTCAGGTTTAAGGGGTGGGGAGATGACAGGTGTTCTCAGAGGGCAGCGGAAGGATCCGACCCACGAACTGAGGATCACACCATCTGGGGTGTTAGTGGGATACTCTGCTTTGTCCCCACTCTAGACCGTGAAGAGACATTGCCACCACAAGGCACTGACTAAGGGCCACATGACATTTCTTTGCATCATCATCTGCAACTGAAGGCAAAAATGTGAAATACAGTTTGAGGAAATGTTCTTTATATTTCAGTTTGTGCTTCCAAGACTAAAAGATTTACCTCAATAGGGATTCATTTGGATGCTTGGGATTTCCAAACTACTTCAGTCTGAAGGTTCAGGGAGATCATATTACCCATCCTTCAAACTGATGGCATCAGTTGATACAAAATCTCCCTCACAACCTTTCACAATTTTCATTTCTCTATTCTCATATTTTAGCTTTTGAAAATTGTATTGCCAAGTTTTCATGGAGAATATGGACTTAAGTGTGATTACTCTCTCAAAAGCTGAAACAAAGAAGACTAAATTTAAAATTACGGCATCGTGGGGAGGGAACTGGAACTCAGCAATTGCAGTTTTGTATATTTAGACTTAAAGCACTTAACAGATCATGATTTGGGTGGAAATACAGCATGTGTGTGTCCGGGGAGGGGTAGAAAAAGCAATAAATAATTTCTGATATGATGCACAGCTCTTATTAACAGACAAATAAAGATATTCTTGAGGTGGCCTTTGTGCCTGCTGAAAAGTCAGCAGAAAAGGCAGATGCATCCTAACACCTCTGGAAACAGCAACAGAAGGCCTCACTCACTAAAATTCAATAGCAACACTGACCCCATTGAAGATCCAGTTTACAGAAAAATAGTGACTTTTCAAACATTACACCTCATAAAAATGACTCATAAAAAACTGGCTCTTCTCTGGTAACTCCTGGCACATTGACTGATAATTTTGCATTGATTATGGCTGTGAAATTTTATGACAACATAGAAATTCAGGCACTTTTATCCCAGAAACTCTGAAGTGGTATTGATTTCTGGAGTAAGATAATCCATGTCTGTCTAATGGTTTTTACTCTTCCTCCAATTCTCCACACTGCAGCTCCCTAAGTCACAAAAACTACTTCAGGGCATGTGAATCACTTTGAGTTCTGTCTGAAACTGAAATGGGTTTGATTCTTCTTTAATGTCTTAACATGGGGATTTTTGTAATGAACACATATGCTTGAAATAAATAAACAACCAAAAAAAAAAAAAGTATGTCGTAGGGATACAGCTATTGCTAGTGAGTACCTTCATTATCATGTGCTCACAGCCCGCTAATAAGAAGGTGACAAGCTGGTCTCTTGTGCAGGGTGACTCACACTGAGTGTACGAAGCCACTGATGGAAGTCAGTTTAGCAGCCCCTCCCTACTCTCAGACTCCCATGGAATGTATCCCTGACACTTGAAAAAGAAAACCCCTGTGTAGGTGCCTATGTGATAGAAAAAGTGAAGGTTGCTTTCAGAAGGGCTGGTCAGAGGAGCTGATGGGCTTTTGCTCAACACCACCCTTTTGAATTGACTCTCTGTGCCCTTGTTCACATTGTAAATGGGATTTCTGCTCACCACTCTGAAAGAAACAAACACTTAGTGAGCCATTAGCGCGTACAGCACTTACAACAGAGAACCGAGGACCAGCAGCACTTTTTTCAGCACTTCTGCTTCCATATAAATCATTGTTAAATACAAGCCTCACTGATGACAGACTTTTTACACATGTAAAATGTGTAATTCCATTTTTAAGTGGCCTGGTTAAACTAGACCTAATTATAAAATTATCATCTCAACAACCTCTGGAGATCACACTGTCTCAAGAGCAGGTGGTGTTTCTCCTTACACTTTTCATGAATTTTATTCTGCTTGCATTGCCAGAGTACCAGGATTATGGACAAGAGAGGGAAATATATATACATATACATATATATATATGTGTGTGTGTGTGTGTGTATATATACATATACATATATATACATATATATATATATAATATCCAATAGTTACATTTCTCTTTGCAAAATAGCTATTTTCATGTTTTAAAGTTACTTAATACAAAAATATTGGTATCATTTCTTTGAAAAGAAACTTAATTTTTTAGTCTTAACAATGAAAAAATGAAGGACAAATGATTATAATCCTCACACAGAGCAAATAAAATGTTAAACTGAATATATCAATCTTTGGAGCAAATATCAACGTCTAAATATGTGAGCATCGGGCTGCCCTCCCAAGGGGGAACTTAGAAAATCAGTGTCAGCTGATGGCTCCAGAAGAACTTCCTCTTCCCAGAATTTAACACAGCTTTTGAGGTGGGAAGTGAGAGTTAGAGCAAAGATGACATGTGCACGTCTCTGTCTGTCACAGGAGGTCAGAGCAAGCATCCAGGAGTCTCACTGAGCCTCCAAGACAACAATGCCCTTGTCCACACTATGCTGCCCAGTCTAGGGCTGCTTCCAAAGACATCTATCATGTCATGAAGTCCCTTAAGAGATGCACACCCCTTGAATCCTAGCAAGCCTTCTTCTGTGTCGCTAATTTTTCTACCAAGAATAGTAATAACATGTTAAAATGGAAGAAGGAAAGCATTTGATTACAAATACAGCATTTTAAATAAGATGAAAACACATAATAGAAAGAGGCTCTATTTTTTTATTTGTTTGTTTTTCTATCAAAATTTCTATCACTAATTAGTTTGGTCAAAATGTATTTATCTCAGCATATATATCATTGAACAATTACATTGATGAGGCTTAGCGGGACCCAAATACATTTTTTATAGATGAGCTCCAAAAAGAGTTGCTTGGCCCAACTCTGATAAATGCTACCTAGAACTGGGAAGTTTATAGCTTCAATTATAAATGGTACAGCTGTTTACAGAGCCTGTTAAAAGTTATCATGAAGCTGGAGATGATCAATGCACAAAGGAACAGGTAGCTACTATTTAGGAGCTTGTACAGCTGCAAAGGCAAAGAGACAAACAATTTAGGGCAATTTAAACCTCTATTCCACAAATGCTTTTCTTGCATTTTCTTATTTAGTCCACTAAGATACAGGATAAGGAACTAGTAATCCAAGGGTAGTAAAGGGAATAGAATTTGAAAGATCAGATTTTGTGAGTTAATTCATATTTATACTATGCCTTAATATTTCCAACATATTCTTTGATAAATTTTTCTGGGCCTGAACATTTCTACCCAGAAATAAACATGGTAGAGCATCTTAGAGCACAGAAATGGAGATGAAAAATTATACTGTTTTCTTCCCTGAGCCATCATATTATAATCATTATGGTATTCATTTTCTTTACCCTTTCTTTTCTTCTCTTTCTCTCTCTTCCATTTAGACTACTGTATTTAGTTCAGTCTCACACATTTTCAACAATGTTGAGTTGATTTGATACTAACATGGGCATTTTTGACAAAGTTCATCAAAGAGTTTCAGGAGAAATCTCTCAGTTCTACAATGTACCCCCCAAAAAGCATTGTAGAATATGCATGTCATTTCTGAAAACTGAAATTTCAGAGAACTTGTATATGAAAATAGAGATATAGGGACATTGTCAGCAATAGAATAGTGTGAAAAATCACAGAAATACACAAGATGTGAATATGTAGAAAGTCATGTATTAGAAATGCTGGTTGCTGAAGAGTATATTGCAATGGAATTTTTTACTTAACTCTGCAGCAATTGGGCAGGAGAAGTAGATCACGATTTAATTTTGATTTAGAGACACTGAGTTAGGGCACTTGCAGTGTTTTAACTGAGGGGTGACCAACGCACCCTCCGGGCCAGTGCTGATGTTCAGGAGGGAACTATGTGCAGAATCTTTACTCCCCAAGTGACCTTTCAGTCTGTAGCATTATTTGACTGAGATTATAATAGCCAAACGATTCACTTATGATCAGTATCTTCTTGATTTAACTTGTAGGGAATAAAATTTGCCTTACATATATTGGGCAATTTTATATTTTTCCACTATATGCTGTACTTTAATTCAGCATATAGAGATTTGTCTTTTATTCTTGTTGGACCATTGTGTTTTGGGACATATATTCACCTTTCACAAATGTGCATTGTGATATTTTATCTTAAGACATGCAAATAACATGCAATGTGATTAAAAATAAATTTTAATGTCTTTTTTTCATCGTATGTCAGCAGTAAAAGAGCAGCAGTGAAAACTGGGTAATGAAGGAGCGTCCTGGGGGTGACTTTGCTGCTCTTATGGCTGGTATCGTCCCACTTTTAACTCTCTGACTTCACTGTCTACTCATTCAAAAACAGAGTCATGGCCAGTGATATATATCTCCACAATTTGTTCAAACATTTCATCAGGAAACTCTTCAATTGATAAGTTGTAAAGGACTTTGTTAAACCTTCATTGCTTCTGCTGATATGAAACACCGAGCTAGCTTCTCATTCCTTTCACCTGTGAACTAAACAATAATGCTAAGAGTGCATCATTGTAAGTTAATTTTAAAGATACTTCCTGGAATAGGGAGTGAAAAAGAACGTTGATTTTTCTGCAAAGCTGCCATATTCCCTTTGGTGTGATATTTTATTTTCAGTGGAGGTTAATAGTGGTGACTAACTTTTACTTTGTTGATGAAAGTCTTCTTTAACATTTTTTTGAATGCTCAGTTCCTTTTATAGCTAATTTTGCATAATTGCGTTAACAGCTACTATTTCAAAACTGAATCCATTTATAAGTAATTGCTAAAACTCTCAGTTCTCCTTTAGGCTAAAAAAAGCAATTTTAGTGTTATATAAAGTTATTTAATAAACCAATAAACATAGGAAGAAGAGCAGTGGACAAGAACCTTACTTCTTGGAAACCCTTTGTTGTGTGCATTTATCTTGCATGATTATCACTTCGTGTAATTAATATTGTCCCACAGACATTTATCTTTTCAGCATATGGACCTTATCATGCTCTTATGAGGATGTGTTTTCTACCCATTGCAGTCAATTAAAGGAAGATTTAAGGAGAAGCACATGCAGAAACGGTACCAAATACAGTGCTTCTTTGCTTTACACGCCTTTTATAACAAATTATTCATAGTCTTGCTTTTCACTCACATGTTGACAGTGGCAGCCAAGAAATACTACACATATTTTGTTTGGTATATGAATGTCTTACAGTTGAAAACATAAAACATTGAACCTTCCAAAACCTTTACTATAGGGCTTTAACATAAAAATTTCAGAGGATGGACCTTGTGCTCTGATGAAGAAGGAGAAGGAAAATTGCATTAACATCCTGTTCCTGGACTGTGCGACCACTGGATTCTTTTTACCTTCACTTCCTTGTATGTAGGTTTATTGTACATTGACCTCTAAACTAATTACTTCTCTCATTTCAACATGTTGAGCAAAAAAAGACAATTTCAAGGATGGATAATTTCTGGAAGGCACCTTTTAATTTTTGCTTAGGATGTCACAAAATATAAAGATTTTTAAGTTATATGGATTTATTATTGTGTAGTTGTAAATCTCCTAGGAAAAGATAAGAATGTCTGTTTCCAGCTATTGTTTTTGTGCTGTTTCTACATACTTAGATATTATTCCTTGGTGATTATCTCAGTCATTTTACAAGCAGTTTTTTATCCCCTATCTGGTGGATGATAATAGGATTAAATACCTTAGTACATTACTATATCTAGTTACTTGATACTGCTCTGTTGTACAGACAGCAAGTTTAGTCTACTTGATAAATACTGGCACAAAACTATTTATTCTCAGGGTAGAAAGGCATACCCTTGTAATTTCAGCACTCTGACAGGCCTAAGGTTATCAAGTATGAGCCCAGCCTGAGCAACTCTGTGACCTGATAAAAACTTTCTAGTATATATAGTTGATATTGGGAAATAGAAAATATTTAAAAGGAAAGAGTGTATAGGGGTAAATAATGAGGGGGAAAAGAATGTGATAGTAATTTAAAAAAAGAAGAAACAAAGCTTATGTATATAGGAGGTGGTGGGTTTCAGGATGGGTGGGGGAAGGGGAAAAATGAGAATCAAGTCAAGTCATATTCTGGTACAAACTCTCAATGTTGAATTGCAATGATGATGTGTATTCATAATGTACCAATAAAGACTTGAATTAAAAAATTCATAAAAGGAAGGAATCTGACAATGTAGCTCAGAGTAAAAGTACTGGGTTGAATTCATAGTACTGGAAAGAAAGAAAAAATAAGTTACAATAAGCTACATAATCTTGCAATCAAATCATCAAAGGTTTTGCTACATATTTGTTTTCTGTTGATATTGAGTGATGTTTTAACTAGTCGTGTAAGTATCCTGATATTTTCAATCTTGTAGGAAGACAGAAAGTTTTATATATATAAATATGTATATATATATATTTATATATATATAGGCGTACTCACTCAGTAACTGATATCTTGTGCTAATGTGGGTTGATGACTTGCTTTTTGAAGCACAACAGACATATCAGACCATATCATCATTATGCACTCAGTTACTATATACTCAGTACCTTTGTTAATTCTATTCAGTCATGAGCCATTTTATATATTTGTCTATTTTATTACTAACATAATATGAGACATAATTTCATGCAATTTACAGGTTACTTTTTACAAAGATGTCTGTAAAAAGAGATGTTACTTTACTTCCTTAACTCTGTATTTTGCTAACTCTTGCAAGAAGCCCACAAGAATATCAAATTACACAAGTTTAAATTTCATCCATTATGTTTGGTATATCCCAGGGTCCTCAAGACAGTATGGATGAGAAATGAGACATCCACGGCCCATCTTATCTGTTTCCATGAGCTTTGAATATAGCTTTGGACAATTAAGAAATACTTTTTACAAAACAAGAACAAAAACAAACACATCTTTATCTCAACACATATTTCTCTTGAGAAAGGTGAACTAACAAGTGAAACTAAATTACACCTTCGGCTTATGCATAAATGCATGCTCATTTAATTAGATGGAGAAGCAGTTTGGGCATGAAGGATGCTCTCTCTGATCTCTCTCTCTCTCTCTCTCTCTCTCTCTCTCTCTCTCTGTCTTTCTGGTTGTGTGCTAAAATAAAGTAAAAGCAGAGCATGTAGAATGGCATAGGTCTGAATAGTGTTTTACTTCTTCAAACTTTGAGGCAGTTACATTGAAAAGCGTCTAAACAGACACTTAATGCATTCTGCCATTCAAGACAAAACCTTCAAGTCGGCTTCCTCTCTGGAAAGAGCTGTCCTTGCTCCTAGTTCACACAATACAAGTGCCAGACTTCTTTAAGCATTTGTACACGTGTGTTGATTAATGTCTCTGGTATGGAAAAAAGTACTTGTACAAATAACAGAAATCGGAACATAGAGAACTTGAAGTTTGTACTCTATCGAGCTCAGAAATGTCTTTCTTTCATTTATTTTGTCATTCATCCTCATTTCTGAGTAAGTCAGATGCATAAACACCTGGTTCTAGGCTTTTCTTATTGCAAATATTAGGTTGCAGAATTTTTCTGGACAATACATTCTTGGTATTCTCATGTGGATTTCCAACTTACATTCAAATCGGACAAGTGTTAATCTCCTGGATAACTAAACTAGAACTAAGAAAACCTCGTCGGTGTACTACATGTAAGATATGTTTTTCTAGTTAAAGCAGGACTGATATAAGGTAGTTTTGGAAATATTTTTTCCTCAAAAAAGAAATTTGAGGGCCGGGAGTTAGCTCAGTGGTTCCGGCACCTGTCTTGCAAGGGCCCGAGTTCGATTCCCCGGTAACCACATACAGTACTGGATGTGGAGACTCACACCCAGCGGCAACCAGTACCACATAGCACAGTGCCGGGCGTGGTGGCTCACACCTGTAATCCCAGCACTCGGGAGGCAGAGGCAGGAGGATTGCTTTGGTGTGAGTTTGAGGCTGAGCTCGGGGCCAGTCTGAACTACAAAGCGAGACCCTGTCTCAAAAAACCTAAAAAATAAATAAATAAATAAATTTGAATGAATTATTCTATTTTACATATTTGTTTTATAAAGGTGGATATGACATCAGAGTTGTCTTCAGCATACAGTAGTAGCTAGAGTATTTATAGATGCTGTGTGGCCTTATTATATTTTAATTACCATTGGACTGTAGCTATTCCTCATGTTTCTCAAGACATTTTCAATTACTTGATCCACTTAAATGTGGCCTTTAAGTTTTAGGTTGTAAATTGGGTTTAAGGATGAAAAAATTACTGTGGAAGTCTCTCCAGTAATAGAGGGATCCTGGTTATGTCCCTCTTTTCAACTTTGCCTGCTAGACATGAAACTATAATTTATGTTTTAAGTTAGAATGTGAACGTATTTGTTAAATGATCTATGAAAACAATGAAGTGAAAATAGTGTATGTGGAAAAACTATATAAGTTAAAATTTTGCTTTACAGATCACAAATAACTACAAATACCAAGAAAGAAACTAAACATTTTAATATGGAAAATGAAAACAATCTATTATATATTTCAATCTAAACTTCACATTTATCACTCTAAAAGTACATAAAAATGAAGAATGCATTTGGCACATTTTGAAGCTACAGGTTTTTGCATTAATTTCACTCATAATAGGTCAATAAAAATGGTCTAATTGGAATTGCAGTCAAGTTTCAGGCTTTTAAAATGTAAAACAATGACTGAACATTTTTCATATGCCAAAGTATAGAAACCTTTTAACTAAATAGTTGTTAATTATCTTCACATAGAAAAATTTGTAAAGAAATTTTAAAACAGGGCCAGGGATTTAGCTCAGTGATCCCAGCGCCTGCCTTGCAAACACAAGGGCCTGAATTCCAGCCCAGGTAACTACATACCACAATGCTGGGTGTCTTGGCTCACGGCCGTACTCCAAGCACTCACTCAGGAGGCAGAGGCAGAACTACTGTGAGTTTGAGGCTCGCCCTGGCTATGCAGTGAGCTCAGGGCCAGCCTGAATTACAAAGCGAGAACTTGTCTCAAAAGAAGAAAGAAAGAAAAACAGAAAGAAAGAAAAGAAATTTTAAAACATATCGAATATGTAAATAAACCTTAAGCAAATTTTTTGTGCTATTTGCCAAACAAATCCTGAGTGCTAATAGATTCTCAAATCCAGGAAGCAAAAGAAAAATAGAAATTCAAGATAAATTTTAAAAATACATTAAAATTATAACTGAAGATAGACCTTATTAAATTAAAAAAATTAAGAGAATTGACTTGTTCTATAATTTATAATCTCAAATTAATGTTTGCCGAGAGTTTGATGTTCACTGAGTTTTTGACGGAGGACAGGGAGTCACTGAAATTTCAGTAGAGAAAGGAAGTGCCTGGCGTCACAGCAGAAGTCACACTTTAAAAAATAGACAAAGCTGCACAAGTCACTTTAGCAACAAGGAAAATACTAAGGCTTCTATTAAACATTATTATCACACTTAATAGGATGCAGTTTATCTGTAGTAAAATGCACTCATTGGCCTTGTTATGATCATTTCCTATAAAAAAAAACACATACCCATGCAACTAATACCTGATGACGACACGGAACAACTCCAGAAAAGCTCATCATCCTCAGGAAATTCCCAACATCTACCCGCACGGTGCATATTTGTCATTTCTAGAGTTTCCTGTAATATAGCCTATGCCTTGATGGCAGGAATATCACCAATCTCTCCACTTTTCACCTTTTAAATAGAAATGTATGGTTTCATTTGCAGGACGAATACTGAAGATGAAGATGAACATTATTTCATGTGCTTATTGAGCCCTGCTATAAAGTATTGGACGCATATGTTCCCCATTTCTGCCCCGTATTTTATTGGTATGATCTATTTGCCAACAATTTGTAAAAGTTTTTATGTATGCATATATATCACATATATATCAGCTGTATCATATATATGAATATAGATGCACAGAGATAATTTTCTTTTAGTCTCTATTATATGTTTTAAAGATGTATTCTAAAAACATAAGTATGTAATTTTAATTCATTTTATCCTAATTTCTTCTTTTAATTTCTCTGTGTCTGTCAAAACAGATTTATGACAACATGAGAAAAGAAGGAAGCCAACATTGTCAAAATTTCTCCTCTTCCCACTCACTTTAGAGTCTTCACTATTAGATTAATGTGTGCATTTACTTCAAGTTTTAGTTTTGTGTACTCAGTAAGATGAGCGCTGGGGTCATGTACTACCGCACGTGTATGCAGATATTTCAGAGAAGCTGTTCAAAAGACTATTCCTTTCTCCTTAAACTACCTTAGCATCATTCTTGATATTCAACTTAATTAAAATGAAAAATATATATATATTCTCATTTTATATATACTATTTATTTATTTATAATACTATCATATATATACTATATATATACTATATATAATACTATCATATATATATATATATATGCTTTCATTCCCATTTCTTTATTCTACTGCCAATATTATAATATCATAATTATTGTATTTTGAACCAAATCCTGAACAATGAGGATCTTTCAACATTTTTCTTTTCCAAAATGTTTTGGATATCATGATCTCTAGAATTTATGTACAGATTATAAAGCAACTTACCAATGTACACAAATGATTGGACAGAGATTTCAACTGAAGTGCACATAATCTACAAATACATTTGGCAAGAATTATAACACAGCACAATCATTTTATCTATTTAATTTTGCTAAGTAATCTACTGATGATTTTGAAGTTATAACTTGCTGGTCTTAGAAATATATTATTTAAAATGAAATGTGAACCATATTTTAATTAATTAAAGTTTCATTATTAACAATAGATTTGCAGAATAAATCAAAATAATCTTCAGTATTTTCTTCCACTACTTACCTCCCACTTTTTCCACCATTAAACACAGTAAGGTCTGTGTTACTATGGGGCATTTAAAAACCAAGATGCACATTACTGTTTCTGAACTTCTAGACTTAGATGAACTTTCTAGTTCTTCCATCAACTGCAGGTTTCTTTCTAGAGCCTGCACCAGGACACTACAGAGTTACGCACTCTCCTGCCCCTCTCATCATTTTGTAAATGGAGAATATGGGTTTGGGAAGAAAATGTCCCCAAGCACTGTCCTTCCTTGTGGTGTTCTGGATTCACCTCAGCTCCCCTGTGAGGTTAACATTCACTACCTTGTTCTGACCTGTTTTTCAGCTTTCCCTTATGTAAAGTGGCTTTTTATTTCTCCTCTATTAAGTGATGATTCTTTCTCTTTTGAAGGCTTTTATTTTTCATGTATCCTTAAACCAGCACACAGAAAAAAAGAAAAGGCTAAGTATGTCTGGGCACGAGGTAAGGGGGGACTACAATGGATGAAATAAAACTTTTGTGTAAGACAAATCCTTTTTCAAGATGCTTCCGATTTCTCTTATATGTCCCTGCTACATCTCAGGGATCCACCGCTTCTCCGAGGGGGTTGGTTCCTTTACCTAGTTCTCAATAACATACAGTCTTTGAGGTTCCTTGGCTTCTGAGGCACTTTTCAGAAGACGGAGGTGGGGAAATGTAGGTAGCCCTGTTTACCAATATCTACATATCTATCTATCTATCTATCTATCTATCTATCTATCTATCTACCTTTCTGTTATACTGTTAACATCTATATATCATTCTGTATTTGTCTATCTAAAGATGAAAACAACTAAATAGCTTATCTTTTGTCTCTGATAGAAATCATTGTACTACAGAGTTCATTTATTGCTTCTTTTAAACTCTTCCTCTGAGAGGCAAACTCCTGACTATTGTAATTCCCAACTGTGCACTTCAAGTCCCCCTAGTGCAGATGTGAAGCCCCTTCAGAATTGCCATGCTGTGTACCCAGGCTTGGGGCATGCTGGGAAAGGGCAGGTCCCTGGAGCTTCTGTTCCATCCCTTCCAAGTGTGGAATCAGAATTTTGAAAGAAAGAGCTATCGATGAGACTGCTGAGTTTTCTTTTTTTTTTTTTTAATCTTTATTGGTACATTAAATATACACATCATGACTGCACTCCATAATGGGGATTTGTACCAGTATAAGACACAACTTAAGTTTTCTTATAGTTTACATTCACTATTAAGTTTTCATTTGAAGCACTATTGTCTAAAGTCATTGCTCAGGCTTTCCCACTCTTTTCAATGCTATGATGGTATTTATTTACTTTTAACCTTTTAAATGTTATTACTATCTGATTGGACTATGTGCAGTTTACCATCATCCCACTCTTTTCAATGCTATGATGGTATTTATTTACTTTTATCCTTTTAAATGTTATTACTATCTGATTGGACTATGTGCAGTTTACCATCATCATGGGGAGTAGGTGCTGGAAACTGCATGCATTGGAAACATGTACTAATTAAACCTTAAAGTAAACATTATGTCCTATTTATAAGGAAAGCTATATCCATAAATGACAATCTATACTTCTTCCTGAAATGTTCATGGCTTTCCTTTTGGCATTCTTAAATGTTTACTCATAATCTACATGTCTGTAGGGTTGTCCAAGCACAATGTCAAAACTCACCTGCCTCCAATCATACACATTTTCTTCTTTATTAAATTTTTCCTTTGCATTTTATTTGTATTAATCCATTTTCCTTCTCTTAACATGTGGACATAAACTCTTTTTCTTGCCTTTATGTTTTTTCCTCTTTTCACAATACCATTAAACATTTGACACTCCCCCCTTTTTCGGTACTGGATATTGGACCCACAGCTTTTTGTCCTCAGTTCCATCAACCGCCATTTTTAGTGTTTTCAGACAAGGTCTGTCTGTCACTAAATTACATGGTTTAGACTTGAACTTACTGTCATTCTTCCCTGGCCTCCCAGAGATGACAGGTACTTGGCACCATCCCTGAGCTAAGTTCATTTTGTCAGGAAACATAACTGATTTTATTTATGTCTATGTGTTTTCTGTCTACTGTACGAGCAGATCTTCATTGTTGTTGTTTGTAAATTTCTTAGGATTTTTAGATGTGTGTTAGTATTTTGTTTGAAAATAGAACTGTACTTTTAAATTGCACTACATTCTTTATTTTTAAAAATTCCTGCATTATTCCATTGACAGGGACATGGCAGACAGTCTTGAATAACAGGGTTGGGAAAAGATATCATTTCTCTGACAACAATCTTAAGGAGAACTATTCAACATTTCACCAAAAATATGTCATTTTTAACATTTTCACAGCTACTCATCAATTTAATAAAGTATCTTTTTATTCCTATTTTGAGAATACACTTTTACGAAAAATATTAGTGTTTAAAAATTCTTTCAAGGGCCAGGAATTTAGCTCACTGGTTCTGCCACCTGTTTTCCAAGCGCAAGGACCCGGATTTGATCTTCTGGTAACCACATACAATACTGGGCATGGAGACTCAAGCACAGCAGCAGTCAGTACTACATAACACAGTGCTGGGCATGGTGGCTCATGCCTGTAATCCCAGCACTCAGGAGGCAGAGGCAGGAGTATTGCTGTGAGTTCAAGCCTAAGCTCAGGGCCAACCTGAACTACAAAAGCAAGACCCTGTCTCAAAAAACAAAACAAAACAAAACAAAAACAATTCTTTCAAGATTATCTTGCCTCAGAGAGATATTTCGTGTGCAAAAGTCATATTTAAATATACCTTTGTTCCTAAGGTGTCAGATTTTGTTTTCCAAATGCAAAGCATCTCTAAATGAGAAATAATATTTAAATAAATATTTTAGCACAATTCTAGAAAACAAAATAGAAAATAAATACATAAAATTATTCTGTTATGTCATAAAACAGAGAAGTTTTCTAAGGTGATTGTATTTTAGATGTACAGGACATAGATCTGAGGTTTGAACTAGCTAATCTGGAAAAAAAATGAGTATCAGTAAGATAGAAAGTACACAAGCACACAATATTAGCTTGAAGAAGGAGCTGTTATTCACAGAGTGTGATCAGTGCAATTTGGGGGAGTAGTTGTTTTGATCTGCTCAGGACTGTTTGGTTTCCACTAAAATTCCATTTTCACAGGTCGTCCCTGGATGGAAGTTTCCAAGTCCAGTGCTGCGAAAATGGGCGTGGAGGGAGGGAGGGTAAGACAAAACTAAAGCTGAAAGCAGTAGGTTCTGAGCTTCAGACAGTGAGAGCTGGATCTCGTGGGCCCGCGGCTGCTATTCTCCCCGCACAGCTGAGCTGGAGCTCTTGTCTCCATGCTGGGTCGCCTGTTGTAGCGTCAAGAGGTGATGTGAATATCCCACCATTTCAATTCATCACAGGCCAATGTGCTATCATTTGGGGCTTTTTCTGTAGACTGAATGCTATGCTTTTAATACTACATTTCCTAGTGTTTTAATGGTGCAATTATGCTCTATAAGAGTTTAAATACTGAAAATGAGAACCATTAAATTAGCAGTACCAGCTTGACCCAGCCACAATGACAAAGGTAAATGACATAAACCATTTACATTAGTGACAGACAAATGTATTCAAGAGATAAATAACCGAAGCACAGCATACTGAAAATATGCAGAAGAAAGTTGGGGACTGGATGTGATGAAGAAGTGGGTGTGGAAGTAGAAACAGGCAGTGAGTCTCAGGGGTCTAGGCTGACACAGGTATGAACTCTTACATCAGGCACGCCATTTTATCTCCCAAGAACTATATTCAGTCACAAATAATGCCAGCTGAATTAATCTGGTCATGGTCAAAAAACATACTTGTGTTATCCTGCTGGTTTTTGATTGTTTTAGGAAACTAAGAAGTATGTTTTCATCAGAGATTGCAACCAGAGATTAAGAGAGAGGAAGTGTGATAAGAGACTCTGTACCTATCCCAGGGTCTGGCTGATCTGCCACATGAACTGAGTTCACGCGTGCTGCACTGTGCCCTCGAGGTCTGTGAGGTCTCTGCAACAACAAAAGCTCTCCCAGCTCTTAACTTTTGTGGCTCCAAAAGTGCAATTTTGCATCATCAGTTTCTATAAAGATTTCAATAAATCATCAGAAATGTAAAAAGTTATGTTTTCTTGCCCAAGTACAAACTACATTTTCTCATCAATCTTTTTATTCAACTGAAGGTACAATTTTGGTAAATTTTATTTCACAGTATAGTTCTTAAAAAAGAAACAAAATGAACAGGTATTGAGTAACCAAAATTCTTCCAACTTTAGAGCCCACTTTGGGGGAAAGGAGTACAATTAATGTTTCTGTGATATTGAGGCTGTGTGTAGAAAACAGAAGCTTGTAATATGACTACCAGTTCACTGTCCTTGCAGTGGTGATAGAAAAGGTGGTACAACATTGTGCTGGATCAGTTAGAGTTTAATGTCAAGAACAAGAGGAATGCCTTTCCTTAACTTAGAAATATATTGAAAGTGAAAATGGAAACAAGTGTTATAGTAAATATTTGTCTAGAAAGAGTGACTAAAATATATTGTATATTTAAAAATTAAATTAAATAGTCCAGGGATTTAACTCTGTGGTGCCATGCTTGCCTCATGAGTGCAAGGTCCTGAGTTCAATCCCGAGTGTGTGTGTACACACACACACACACACACACACACACACACACACACACACACTCACTCACACACACACTCACTCACACACAAATTACATTTAAAACATATTGTATCAAGTCTCTTAATAGCATTTCCCCTTGCTTTGAGCACACTAATGCTATCATTCAGTCTGATTTCTGAAGCACTGGTGGAAGCTTCTTTTGCCTGACACGGTAAGAAAATTGCTGCCAAGACCCAGGTAATGGAAGATAAGAGTGTACATTATAATATGTCCTCATCTGCTGCAACCTGGATCTGACACCATGGCACTGTGACAGATAAATCCTTTTGATTGGTTCAAGACATCTAGACAGACGACTGTGCAAGTGGAGACACACAAAAAGAGGCCTGCAGAGCAGCTTCCAAAAGTGATGAGAATAAGGGTGAGTGTGTTCTATGTGAGGGGAGCGTAGTGGGAGGAGAAAGGGCCAATGTGGCTTTTGCTGTAATCATATTTTCTAATTTAAATATTCACCTTCATGCTTTGATAAATCATACATGTGGTATTCTTGTCAGACTTTATGATTATCTTTGCATAAAGACTTTAGAGAAGGATGAATTTCTTGTACTTCGGTGTTTGACATGAGTATAATTCTCACAATGTAGATAGTAAAACAAAAGATCCACTTTGAAAGAAATGGTAGTTTTGGAAAACACATAAAAGTCAGTATAAAATGGCAACTAAATGAAATACAATTTTATCAAATTACTTATTCTAACTGTAGTTTAATGTTAATGCAGTTTAAATTTGAAGGAATCTAAAAAAGTTCATGGAGATATGGACATTTGACTTATGAAAATATCCAAAATACTCTTAGTGTTTGTAAATCATGAGCACAAATTATCTTTCACAGGTATCACAGATAATGAAAAAATTATGAAAATCTGATTGACAAAATGTCTCCCAGAACAAACCTGCACTGTAGAACCAATGGAGACAACGTAGTGAGGTGGAAAATGATTCCTATCAGCCTTACCTGCTGTTGTCGAAAATAAAATTTTGAATGTTCTATTGTTAAATTATTTTATTGAAAAACAATTTAGTTTAATGTTACCTATTGGACTGATACCTGGAATCAGTGTACTGTGTGCTTGGGAAGGGCAGATTTTTAAGTCAAAATGAGTTTTTCTCAAAATGAATTTCTGAAGCACATCAAGAGAAAGGAAGACTCTCCTAGAGGTTCTGGGCTGCCAGAGTCTCAGAGAAGTCGATAGGGTTGAACACGCCTACAGTGTGGTAGGACAGAAGACAATTTACTGTTGTCATCTCTTATTAAATATAAATAATACTTGATAATTGGGCTTATGCTTATGCTAAAAAAAATTTTAAAAAAATCCTTAAGAAAATATTGGCTGGACTTTCACCATTTTAAACAAAAATAAATTTTTAAAAATTTTGTAATGACTATAAGGATAATCTGGAGAGCATGCACATGACTCTCACCAACCCCAGGCTTAGGTGATGTATTTGTCCTGTTTTCTCTTCCCAGCATCTTGGGTCTTAAAAACGAAATGACAGTTTGATAAAAAATTGTTTTATATCAAATAAACTTTTTTAATGGTGTGCCACTTCATCAGACTACAAAAATAAAGGGAATGAAGGTGATCACTGCCTGTTTCTTGAACTAAAGAGTGAATGAAGCAGGTGAGGACCCTTTTGATCACCACAGGTAGAAGAGTGTCGTGTGAAGCTTCTCCAGATGAAGAAGTCATCAGAAACCAGACTCACGTGCGGCATCAGCTGGGGAAAGGCAGTGTGAAACAGAACAGACCCTCCTCAAATTTAACTGTGGCTCATTTTATAAATTCATTTTCTTTCAGCATGCACCAGCGGCCCTCACATAGAACAATGTATCAAAGATGGAGTTACTATTCTAAAACAACTCGGTTTGATAATCAAAGCCCCTCTAACTGCTTAATTAATTTGTGTCTTAAGGTGAAAAGAAGTTAACTCATGTTAAACTTTGAATTTAGTACCTAAAGAAGGTTAGTGTGAAATTGAAAAGGAAGATCAAGTACAACAAAACGATCACTAATCTCTCTCAATATGTTATTTTATAGCAGCATTGGCATTTGCAATATGCTACATTTGCCAAGCAATAATTTAAGTCTCAAAAGGAACTAAACTGCTTTGGAAATTTAGATGTCTTTCTTCAGGGACCACTCCAAAGACCACAAAAATAGCTGTTGAATTTCACCCCTAGATAGTTACAAATGGAAGTGTGAAATGACTTCAAACCTTATTTAAAGGATAGGGAAAAACACTGAAAGTAATAGTTGCTTCATAGAGAAGTTAAGTGGGCAAAACATAGTCATCTGAGAATTAGGTAATTTAATCAGGGCTCTCAAATAGCAATTCCTGTACTTGCTCATTAAGTGCAAAATATGTTACATTTTATGTGCTCGATGGATCCCAATTTTGGGCTACAGCTGAAGCTAGCTGCTTGATTTAGCTCTTAGGGCACAGATGAAACAGAAATGACCAGTAAAAAACTAAATGTGCACTACATCGTAGATAGAAAAATAATAGTACCTGCTTTACAAAAAAAGATGAGTTATGCTATATGTTCTTTTTGTGAAAGTGAGGTGGTAACTACTTTGCTTATTTGTTAATCTATCCATTCATCCACTCACTAATTTGCAAATATTTTCTTCTGTTTTGTCAGAACTTTAAAGAGGAGTAATACCAGGGGGAAATTTAACATGATTTTATTCTCTGTTTTTAGAAAACTTAGCTTAGGCTGAAAAGCAACACTGGGCAATAATTTGAAGTGAGGGGCATAATACAGTGAGCAAGCAAAGATCAGCTTTCTGATGGGCAAGAGAATGTTACATTTTAGCTATTTTATTACTGTTGCAAAGAAACAAACTTCCTATTATAGGGCTTTAAAAGTTCACCATAAACACAGAGGAAGTGCAAGACCCTGGGTGAACCTTCAGCCTAGTACCCCAGCCTGAGGACAGAGGTACAAAGGTATCCCTCAAAAGCCTATGTTTCCTCCCTCCTGTCTCAGGCTCGAGAAACTTACATGCTAGGGAGCCACGCGGCTCTGTTCTGTGCACAGGCACTGAGAAAGATGAAGATAAAGTCCTGTGAACTTTTAACTCCCATAGCTTTCTCCCATATTCATATGTTTATAGTACAAGTAGGCTTTTTCAAACAGAACTCAAAATCAATTTCCTGAGGCTCTTTCTCCTTTTCACAGCATTCTTGATATTGTGTGTAGGTATTTTTGAGTTTTCAGGGTTTAAGAAAAGACCTAGTCAAATCCATGGTTTGCTTTTGTATTCTTTAATTTCATTGTGGCTCCTCTTGTGTGTGCCACTTGGCTGAAAATTTTCAAGAAAACATGTACCTTAACTCTTGACAAGGTGCTGATGAAGCATGAAGCATAGTCACCTCTACTGGGATAATGAATAAAATAGCCTGCCTGGGTAGAAGTGCCCAGCAGGAACATGCCCCATTTCCCTCCAGGTTTGTGGATGTAGGACACACTCCTCCTCCAGTAGAGTCATAGAAGAGAAAGCATTTAGGTGCCTTGCTGCCATAAGACACGGCATGACCACTTTTCTAATTTATTATCTAAACTTCAGCTGTGATTGCTTGATTTATGATCTGAATTTTGCCGTTCAGATGTCATTATTTTATTTTTATTCTGATGGAATTTTCTTTCCTCTCCGCCTCTTCCCCTTTTATTCATTCTTGATGGTGTTTATTCTTCTGAGATTACTAAACCACTACATGTGAATCATTAGTTTAGCATCAATGTTATCCTTGGTATTGTGAGATAACAGAGTCAGAAATATTATTTTTTTAAGGTTTTTTGAGACAGGGTCTCACTTTGTGGTTCAGGCTGGCCCTGAGCTCAGCCTCCAACTCACATCACAGCAATCCTCCTGCCTCTGCCTCCCGAGTGCTGGGATTACAGGCGTGAGCCACCATGCCCAGCACTGTGGTATGTGGTACTGGTTGCTGCTGGGGTGAGTCTCCATGCCCAGTATGTGATTACCGGGGATCGAACCCAGGTCCTTGCGCTTGCAAGACAGGCACCAGAACCACTGAGCTATATGCCCAGCCCAAGGGACAGAAATATTCTGGTAAACTCTGTTATTATCTTTTCTGCTTTGCACATCCTATGTTGTTTCTCCTCTGTTATGCCTATTTACCATCACTGGCTAGGAGTCAGTCAATTGAGAACAAAGTTTCAAGGCATGGTAATCCAAATAAATCCCTCCTCTTCTAACTGGATATCAGATATTTTGTATCAGCAATGAGAGAAAAATAACTAACAGCAAAATGTGACACCAGACAGTGGGGTTCTTGGTGTGAAACTACCTGGCCATGAGCCTTAAAGCCCTTGGGATTGGTTTGTAGGAAGTGTTAAGAAAGATTCAGAGATATCAACTACAGCATTAGAGCTAGGACACCTGATGCTTTTCTTTATGAGAGATTCTGGACAGAAGTCAGAAGACCAGAAAGCCAGTGAAAATGAGGCTTGGGAAGTCTCTGATGGGAAGAAGGACTGCATTTGCTTCTGACCTCCAGATGATGTGTATTATGGCTCAACAGGAAGTTGTCTTCATGTGGCTAGAGTTCCAAGACTGCTGAGAGATTTAGAGCTGGCAGCTAAAGAAGTAGAGGTGGAACACATTTGGCTGCTCTATATGGGAGATTCTAGTCAGAGCTAAGACCAGAAAGCTTGTAAAGACAAAAATAGTGAGGTTTCTGCAAGGAAGAAAGACAGTATTGGCTGCTAAACACCTGATAATGTGGGTCATGCCTCGGTATAAAGTTTGTCTACATTTTGTTCATGTCCAGAGACTTTGCCTGAGATTTAGTTCAGGGGTTATAGAGTAATTAATCTTTTGGAAGAAATTTCAAGGCAGTCAAATATTGAGGCAGGGAATGTCTACTATTGTTAGTTTCTAACAAGGTCTGTGTGAGTATCAATAGCAAAAAGCCTAGCATAATAGTTAAAAATATTTTGAGTTTGGCTAGGAAAAAAGTTCCAATAAAGGTGTAGATGCTAAAGATAGACCATAGAAAATCCTGATGGCTAAGGAGGAACAAGAGAATAGAAAAAAATTCTCCTGAGAACATCACATGAAGAAGCAGGACTATACCCTTTGCAATCTGTGGATTGTAAAGATGAAATATTACCCAAGGGAAGACAGTCCCAGAGTATCATGTCCCAGAATGGCTGCAGCCTAGGGATATGGTTCCAAAATGGCAGCAGCCTAGAGATGTTATGCCAAAATGGAGGACTAGGAAACTCAATGCAAAATGCAGGAGACCTAGGGAAGATGATCCAAAATGGAGGCAGACTAAGGAAGTCCTTGCAAAATGGTGAAGGCCTAAGGATGTCATTCCAGAGTGAAGAAATAGAGAGGTTGTTCCAAAATGGGGGAGGACTAGGGATATTGTTCCAAAATGGTGGAGACCTTGTTTCAAAATGGGGGCAAGAGTCCACAGAGTCATGGGGGCCAGGGAGTTAGCTCAGTGGTTCCAGCACCTGTCTTGCAAGCGCAAGGGCCCGGGTTTGATTCCCTGGTAATCATTTACAATACTGGGTGTGGAGACTCACGCCCAGCAGTAACCAGTACCACATACCACAGTGCCCGGTGTGGTGGCTCACACCTGTAATCCCAGCACTCAAGAGGCAGAGGCAGGAGGATTGCTGTGTTGTGAGTTTGAGGCTGAGCTCAGGGCCAGCCTGAACCACAAAGGGAGACCCTGTCTCAAAAAAAAAAAAAAAAAAAAAAAGAGTCCACAAGAGTCATTTCAAAATGGAGGAGGCCTAGGGAAGTTGTTTCAAAATGGTCAAAGCCTCAGGAGGCTATTCCAAAACATGGGGGAGGCCTGGGCAGTTCCTTCCAAAGTGGTAGAGACCTAGGGAGGTCATTCCAAAATGGAGGAGGCCTAGCAGGTTGTTGAAAAATGTAGGAAGCTTAAAGAAGTCCTTCCAAAATGGAAGAGGCCTAGGAAGGTCATTTCAAAATGGCCAAGCTTACAAGGGTTGTTGCAAAATGGCCAAAGCCTAGCAACGTCATTCTAAAACGGAGGAAGTCCAAGGAAATTCTCCCACAATGGCTGAAGCCTGGGGAGGCCCTTCCAAAATGGCAGAGGCCTAGGAAGGTCCTTCCAAAATGGCAGAGGCCTAAGAAGGTAATTCCAAAATGGCAGAGATCTAGAAAAGTTCTTCTTAAATTGAGGAAGCCTAAGAAAGTCATTCCAAAATGGCAGAGGACTTTGGAGGTTGTTCTACATTCATAAAGGCTTTTTTTGTTCATTTCAAAATGTCAGAGGCCTAGAGAATTAAGTCTAAAATTGTGGAGACCCAGGGAAATCATTCTAATATGGATATTGCCTAGAAAAGTTGCTTCTCAGGATTGGGTTTAGAATGCTCAGCAATCCAGGCCCTCAACCACTTCAGACAACACAGACTGAAGCCTCGCTAGTACTGCCCCGTCTGGTAGCACACCTGGAATCTCCATGTGGTCCTGGTTTTATGTGCATGCAGACTGTAATGGCTGTGGAATCAGGAGGCTTCCACCTGTATGTCAGAAGAAAGAGCAGTGTGTCCCTACATAAGCTATGTGCAAAGCTCTGAGTGTAAAATCAAAAGTGCAATGACAATCCCAAAAGTTTGGAGAAGCTAGTTTGCAAATAATCTGAAGAATACCTCACAGAAGGTGCAGAGTCTGACCCAGAGATAAGCCATGGGAGCCACTGGAAGTGTCCTTGGTGTGGGACCACCAAAGCCTCACAGAGTTCAGTTTGCTACAGATGCTAGAAATAGGACTTGATGCTCACCCTTGAGGGATTTTGGACTTGCTTTGGTTATGTACCTGTTGTATCCCCTTGTTTGTGACTTTTGGCACAGAAATGTCTATCCTGTCCCATTAAATGTTAGAAATGCTTAAATTTCTTTTTAATTGTACAGGTAATCATAGATAAAAATTTGCCTTAAATCACAGAGGAGACTTGGGACTGAACTTTTCAGCCATTTTGAAACTATAAGGACTTTGTCATTCTTAACATAGGCTGAGTGCTGTTTTGTATAAAGAGATATGCATGAGCTTTTGGGGGGTCTAGAGGCTGAATGTTATGTTCTGTGTTTCAGTGTCCTCCCAAAGCCTCATGCAGATGAGGCCAGACTTTTTCAGAGGATAAAAGATAAAGTTATGATGAATGTCATATGAAAATTGTCCAATATTAGTAGTCAGTGAGGAGAGAAAAATTATAACTTCAATAAAATAACTGCATATACCTGTTTGTATGAAATAAGCAGACAAATAGCAAAAACAGTGCTGGCCATTGTGAGTGGATTCCATATCCTAGCACAAGGAAATTTATTGTGCTTTTCTATTAGAAATATAGCATCCTTCTAGGTGCTAAATATGTTAGCTCTCAGATTTGTCTTAACAAACATAAAACTAATTTGTTTTCATATTATATTTGAACACATAAATTCAGTAGTTGGACAAAAGGGGAACACATTTCTCACTGTTGGAAAAATAGATTATAAAGTGCTGGCTACTATAGTAAATCACTTGTGCTGGAATATTTCATAGTTTAAACTGATGTTTTATATATGACATAGTTGCTAGAAAATAGAGGGAGAGAAAGAGTTTTCAGATTACACATAGATTACACATAGATTTCAGATTACACATAGGTGTGGGAACTAGGATAGCAATGTAACTAGAACCTTTGCACTAAGTTCTAGTCTCCTGTGAATCTGACAGCATACAGCAGAATAATTAATAATTAGGCAGAAATTAGGCTTAGAGAAGAAGCTGAGCTTGGGCCTGATCTATGTTATTCTGGATAGTCAACTCCCTCAGATCCCAGCTTACAACACTTTTTATTCTATACATTCTGAAAGACCAGAAAGGTCAGAGAAGACATGGGCAGTAGCTTTTGAGAAGTTATGTAGACCCTGGTGTAGTTCTTCCCTGGAGCATCACAGCATGTAGGACCACTGAGGTCCCTGTTGCTACCTGATGTGAAGACAAAAGTTAAATCCTACATCCTTCTGCAGGCAGGAAATCTCAGCCAGTCATTGTCTCAATTGTACAATTATTTCTCCTAAATAAAGTCGCTCCTGACATATATGCACAGGTATTTCCAAAAGTATGTGTATGAAGAATTGGCCCCCATGTATTCATAAGTCTGTCCACTGAGATTAACTTGCACTAGTAACAAGATGCCTGATTTCCAGATCTTTTTTTCCTAAATATAATTCTCCAATGAAAGAGTCTAGGGATCCTTGGAGAAATTGCTAATTTCTAATTGAAAGTAAAAATATAATGAACCTAGAAGATATAATGGTACCAGAGAATAAAGAAATTTAATAAGAAAGAGCTGTGGGTGTGTTAAAATGGCACAGAAATAAAACTAAGGAGGCAACAAAATAAGGAATGGTAGGACACGATTATATAACTCCAAATATTAAAAATTAAAGTCCATATATAAATAAAAGTTCATATATAAATAAAAGCGGAAAAAAGATATCTCTTCTTCATAGCACAATTTCAAATTAGATGTAGAATAGTTTTCAAAAATAGATGTAGAAAGGCTGAAGTCTACAGAAAAAAACATCCTTGGAACACCACTGAACTAATCACTGCAGAATTACTGCTGGCAAGACCCATTAATGGATAACAATTAGTGAAAATTTAACAGAAACTATACACATACTCAAAATATTTTCTATGGAATATTTAATGGCTACAAATGAAGAATTCTGGCATTACATATCCAAGGTATTCAAGTTCATCATCATCCATAGGAGATCCTATCATAATGTACTCTCTATGCCAACCCAGTGAGGAGGAGCTGTTACCTCTAAGACTACATACCATTTAGCCCTCCAAATATAAATGTAGGTTGTATTGAAATTATTTTCCAGGATTAAAAACACACTTTTTTTTTTTTTTTGAGACAGGGTCTCACTTTGTAGTTCAGGCTGGCCCTGAGCTCAGCCTCAAACTCACATCACAGCAGTCCTCCTGCCTCTGCCTCCCAAGTGCTGGGATTACAGGCGTGAGCTACCACACCCGGCACTGTGGTATGTGGTACTGGTTGCTGCTGGGTGTGGGTCTCCACTCCCAGTATGGTATATGGTACCGGGGATCGAACCCGGGTCCTTGCGCTTGCAAAACAGGCGCCGGAACCACTGAGCTAACTCCCCGGCCCAAAACACTCTTGAATTAAAAATATTCCTGAGGATTATTAAATTATTTCTTTAAATATTAAAATGATCCATATGATTTAATTATGAGATAATGCAAATTCTAACATCTTATTAGTAACATATAGGAAATGGGAAAAGACATTGTATTTATTGACATTGCATTTGTTAATATCACAAATTTTAACATTGATCCCAGTTGTACAAATTAAATAATATTCAGCATAGAATAATAAATTTCACTAAAAATTCAACTCAATAGTACCATCTATCATGTATTTCTTTGTTGCACTTGTGAAGCTCAACAAGGCAAAGGGTTTTAAACTAACTTTGCTAAAATTGAGCAAACGTGTTCAAGTATAACTTTTATTCATTAAATATGCAACGGTGAAATATATTTCATTTTCATTTCTTCTCGGTTCTCTGCATGATGCCAGCAGACAATGAATTAGGGCCAAAAAAGTCATCACTGAACAGAAGAAGAGCAAAATCAAACAGATGTTTTATGGGATTTTTCTGTTTTCAAATATTCTTTGATGCGTATTCCTGGAGAAGCAGATGGCAAACAGTGCTCACTAAAAACTGGGAATTCTGTCATTAGAGTATGTTATAGTAAATTAAATTGTTGTTTTTTCCCAAATGACAAGAGACTACTTCACATCTGTGATATATAGCATAACATATCATAAACAATTGGATTTGCTTTTTCATCATTAAATTAATGCTTAAGCATAACTCACTTGATAATATATTCTTCACTAGATACTATATATTAATGAATAAAACAATTTTTGTAGATGAGAACTTAGGTGAGTCCTCACAAATTTCATAGTTAAGTAGATGTGTAATTACAAGTAAAAAGACAAACACATCATCATATATTTTCATATGTATTATGGGGACAAAGAAATAATCTGATGACACTCAACACTAAAGGCAAATGTCTGGATGCATGGGAAGGTAAGGTTTTCCTGTGCAGAAGGGAGTTAATTAGAACTTTTAAAGTTGAAATTTCTTATTACTTAAATACAAGGAGAAGGGTATGGATTTTGGGTGGAGTCCACATATGCCTAGACTCTGCTCTGAGAAATATGTTGACATCAAAGAAGTGGAATGTGACAAAATAACATATTTTTGTACATTTAGAGAAAGTATACAGATAATTAGAATATGTCTACATTACAGTGAGTGTTTTTAATGAGGATTTTCATAATAGTTTAGTTTAATTTTACCCCTTAGATTGCCAGGTCTCTCTCTTTCCTTTACTCCTCAAGGGATGGTTATTCTCCTTGTATTTACAAATTAATTTAAAACATTTGGAATATAAGTAACCTTTCATTTTAATCATGTAGACATCTTTAAATTCTCTCTTCTTGTTATTCATTTCCAGAACATAAATACATTTACAGACTACATTATTGACCTGATTCCTAGCACTGCAAAATGCCAGCGATAGAGCCTAGAAGAAACTTCAAGAGCTACAGTCAAGACAGGTGGAATGACAACCATGCAGAGAAATTGATACCCTCATGTTCCTCCCACGCGCCGATCCATGCCTAGAACATGGTGGGTCCCCTGTCTTACATCAAGACTTCCATATCAAAATGCATATGCATGTGATGATTCATCATCATGTGGACTTGAGTAAGATCCACCTAGCATGTCAGTAAATTCCGGTGTGTCTGTGCATGACTGACATGGAGACCTGCAGAGCTGGGGGATAACCAAGCTGAAAGTTGGGGAAGGAGCAAACAAGTTAGTGCTGGGTGGAATCCAAATGGAAAGAAGGAGGGTCTTTGGCCTTTAGATGTTGGTCTCTGGTCTCTTCAGCTTTCCAAGGTAGACTCTTGAGGCCCAACAGGACAAGTTTTCCCACCATCAGATATGCATTTTCACCTCTGACTTCAGTAGGCTTTGGGAGCCTCAACCTCCCACTTCTACAGGATCACCCAGCTCTCCCCCACGCAGACCATCATTTCACCTCTGATCCTGCAGCCGGACACTGGAACTCTTCTACTTTGGAACTTGTCAGACCTAAGCAATCCATCCTTAGTGCAATTGTGCATATATTTTACATTAATTCTGTTTCTCTAGAGAACTCTAACTGATATAATGTGTCAGCAAATAATTTTTTCATATAATAGTTCTCCAAAACATAACCTATGATGAAACTCTTAATGATGACTTTATCTAATATGTTTTCAGTCAATTCAATTGTGTTTATGCCTACAGAGAAATGTTTTCAGGGTTCCATCAAGATTTACCTTGCAATAGAGAAATCCAAAAGTGCTTTGGTCATCAGGTTTAACTTATCAAGCACTAATATGCGTTGATAGAAGACTTGATTTATAGTGATTCTTCAAGGGAATCTGATTAATCAGGAGCCAACTAGAACTCTATAAAATATATTTACTCAAGTGCACTTCATTTCCTCACCATAGACATGAATACTAGACTGTAAAAATAGTGTTGGGACTTAAACATTACGATTGATTAGAAATATCTATGCAAACAGTAAAATAAGAATTTATTAGAAAATTGATAAGGCACAGTGGAAGGTATACAAAATAGTAGGAAATCACAAATGCACAAAAATCATTTAACAGATTGAATTTGAGTTTGGGGTAAAATATTTTCCTAAAGAAGAAAACAAGAAAAGGCTCAGGTTGGCTTGCCTGGTAGTCACACGCAGAGATTCTCAGGGCAAAAGGCTGCTGCAGTTTTCAGCTCACAGCTGAAACAAGTTCTTAGAGATCTGGAAAATGTAGGTATAAAAGTGAGAGAGCAGGAATAGGAGGAGTGCACACACTGCAGGAGAAGAGGGTCACATCTACCATGAAGAAGAGAGCAAATGACCACGTGAGGATACACTGTGGAAAGATCTCTGGTAGACAGGAGCTTACACAGGCCACCTGCAAAGCAGAATCAGTCTTCGACCTAGTAGAAGGGCTCAGATGTGAGTGAGGCCTATGAACAACCAGCATTTTAAGAGAAAACACAATAAAAATCAGAGAACAGAAGATAGAGGACTAATCAGTCATGGAGATATTTTGAAGAATATTTAACTTTTTTCAATTTCATTTTACTACCTTCCATACTCAACATCGGTCGATGTCATTTATCATGAACTTAATATACTCCATCTCTTTTTTCTGACCTTCCTTCTGTCCCCTTTTCCCTCCCACTCTGCTCCCTTATTTCTCTCTCTTCCTTTCCCTTATCTCACTTGATCCTGACTGCTTCTCACCTAATCTCTAGAATTTTGATCCATACTACAGCTCAGTTATGTTTAATATTTAGTCAGTGTCTTACTTTTCTTACTGTTAAAATGAAAAAATCCTCAGACTCAAATTTAAAGGAGGAAAAGATTATTTAGATCACCATTTGTAGAGGTCCATGGTCAGTGGGCGGCATGGCAGAGAGGCATTTCAAAAGAGCAATAGTGGAATCCAGGGGGTAGGAAGAGCATTTGTGCTCCTGCTGGCCCTGTTTTATGGCAAGTTAGCAGACCACCCATCTGAAGGTGGGTGCAGCACCCACACCCTTAATCCAGCCAGAACGGAGCCAATTAATGGACTGTTTTAGAAATCATACACCCTTGATGCTGGCTCCATACAAATGAAAAGTTTCCTGTGACTTTATCAGGCTCTGGGGGACGTCCAGAGAAGGGCACCACAGTCAGGTTTACTCTTCTACACCCTAACTGAGTTCACACTGGTGTGTAGTTTCTAGCCCTTCATTGCCTCTCTATCTTCTCCAGCGCTGCAGGCAAAGCCGGGAGCAGAGCCCCTGACTCTTCTCCGCCCCGCACCAGTCAGCTCTTCGGCCCAGCTCTGTGCATTCCTGAGTGTCTGAGGGCCAGGACAGCATACACCGTTTTCCCGAAACATTACTTTCGCTCTCTCTTCATCATATATGTAACTTTTCAAACGTCTCCTCTTCAAAATCATGAGCTTTATAAATTAGATGATCTTTACTGATCTCTGCCTCTGCCTTTTAAAAAATAACCGTCAGTGTTATAAACCAAATTCCCTATAAAGCATGGTTTTTATTTTCCATATTTCATATTTGTTGAAAACTAGAGCAAAGTGTTAGCTATGCATTATTTCCAAACTCTAGTATGTTTATGGTTTGTTGTTGGTGTCCGGTAGGATTTCACTGAATGAAATAATGAGAGAGGAAAAAGTAGAAATATTGAAGAATAGAGAGAAAGATGATTTTGAAGGATGAATGTTGTTTAAAATTAACAATAATTACAAAGAGAAAAATAGAACAATGCAAAGAACTGTTAGTTTCTAGTACTACCTTATTTAATGCAAATTTCAACTTGAGTGCAAACAATGCGAAAATTAGTTTCTCTGAAGCCCATAATAAGAGTCTTTGTTCATGTAGTAATTTCCAGTGAATGCATAAATAATTATCCTGTAGTGAAGCAAAAATACATCATTTTTATTTTTGTTTACTACTTCCATATTAATCCAGTGTAGCTCTTATTTAGTTTTATTGTTTGGAATTCCTTAACTCAAATCTGTTAACATCTGTATTTTTATTTCATTAAAAAAGTGGCATATTAGAATCTGTTTATGTTCAAACAGTCAAAACAAGAGCACTGAAAATAAAGGTAACTAATGTTAAATAGCTGAGTCAAATAATAGACCACTAATTTGACTGTTGGATGTCTTGTTTTTTTAAAACTCAAATCTTTATTGGTACATTATGAATACACATCATCATCGCATTCAACATTGAGAGTTTGTACGAGAATATGACATGACTTGATAACCATTTTTCCTCTTCCTTCCACCCTGCAACCCTCAAGCTCTATATACATAAGCTTTGTTTCTTTTTTTTCAAAATTACTATCACAAACAGCAGACTACTGAGATATTCCAAAATTGGGATAGTCTCTATCTCAAACTAATAAAAGGTTTCTATGAGAAATCATCAACCAGCATCATAGTAAAAAGTCAAAAACTGAAACCTTTCACACTAAGATCAGGAACAAGACAAGGATGTCCTCTCTCACCTCTTCTGTTGTATGTGGTTTTGAAACTCCTTCTATGTATTTTTAAAAAATTTTAAATAACAGATGTTAATATTTATTTGGAGAGTAGTTTACACAGACAAATATTTGCCTGGAGTGTTATTTTATGTTTGACACCACAAAGCAAAACCAACTAGAAAATTGTAAGGGATTATATTTAGAAGACATTGTTCTGATGGCTTATTTTTATTAGTATAAATTGTCTACATTGTTTATAGAATTGTGTACAATCCAAAAATCATTTAAGCCCAAGTTCTCTTATGTAAATTATTCACACTTGTAGCCAGCATTTATGAATTTCCAATTTTGGTTCAAATATTATTTTAGGTATGAAAGATACAATAGTAACTAAATACCAGAAACAAAACTAACTAAAAAACTTAACAGGCAAATGACTTGTCCCTTCTTAGAATCTCAGTGTTGTTTTCATCTGCATCTCAGGAATGACCAGCAATATTAATAGCATATTTTAAGGATAATGGAAAACTTTAATCTTATTGTTTTGCAATTTCTGTTGTGTCCTTGTTTTTCAAGATTTAAAAGACATAGAGCAAAATATACATTTCTCATATCTCATACTAGTCATCCAATATTTGAAGAAATTACTAATAAACTTGCTTTATTAGCCAATTTTGGGGAAACAAATTTTGTTTCATATATGTTTTTGTAAAAGTAATGCTAGAATAAACTTTGTGAGATTTCCATTCATGCTATTTTAATTTAAATGTGGAATTTAAATGCAGTCTTTCAAAGTCCATAATTCATCTTACTTAATACACCAGCCTGCCAGAAGCATTTGAAGCCATGATTGTCTAATTTATCAATTTAATTAGAACTTCTTTCTGGATTTCCATAAACTTAGATCTTGAATAGCTGTCTTTCTAACATTTTAAGATGTTGCTTTAGGGGAAAAAGTCACTCATTTCTTTGACTAATGGAAATTTTGTCTTCTTTAAGACTCAAGTCAAATACTATAATGTAAATTATATTTTGTCCTTCTACTGACAATGGGAGACATTTATGTATCTTTGTAAATACATTACATATGTGTGTGTGCTCTGTACAAATAATACATTCATATCTATAAATGCATATCTTACAGCTTTACTCAATATTTATTTCATACTTAATGTCAAATGTTTGAATTATCTTTAAAAAAAGAAGAAGCTGAGAGTCACCACCAGGACAGAAACAATAACAATGGTGCTTCTTAGTATAAATGATAGTGAACAATTAAATATAATTAACACAAATTTAAAATTTTACAAATCTAATTAAAACTCTAAAATTTTCCCAACAGCTTATGTATCATCCATTATGTCTCACTCATTTCTTGTTTTTAAATGTTATAGAATTCATAAGTAAATATAGCTCATTCTGTTACTATCAGTGGAAAGTAAATTACTGTTAGGCTCACTTCATAGAGCTAAGCAACCTTTGAAATTCTCTGCAGGTGAGCATATGTTATTGATATTATGTGACTCAATGGGTAATTTTCTCACTAATAATTAGGTTCTTTTGCTTCTGGCTGGTGGAAGCTGACTGGAGACTATGAAATGGAAGATCGTTGTGAATGTGTTGTTTCTGGGGAGGCAGCAGCCCATGACCATGTGACCTCAGACCTGCCTGAGCACACCTGTTTGCTTTCAGACTGAGCACACCTGTCATCCCTTTGTGCGCAGCCAGGAACGGGCTTTCAGATAGGAAGAATACACGTAAATATGTAGACAGAACTCTTTAGTCTTTCTGAAAGCTTTTGTGAAGCAATGAATAGACTAATCTCTCATACCTTTATGTTCAATAAAGCAAGGTAGGACTTCCACGTATCTGCAGTAAACTTGTTCATATTTTACGTCACAAAAAACACACATATCCTTATCTCTATCATGTCATGGATCCAGGGTTTAGAACATTGTTATGTTTTAGTGAATAAGAGTTCAATTACTATCATATATTTTATGCATCTAGATCTATCTATCATCTATCTATCTATCTATCTATCTATCTATCTATATCTATCTATCTTTTCATTCATTCATCTATCTATTTGCAATGTTGAGGATCAGCCAGAGTCTTGCAGAAGTCTTTCTTCCACCCCTAGTATCTGTAAAATACTGTGCATTAAAATTTCATTGGGCTAAAGGTAGATCCTTATAATAAAATCTGTAGAGAGAGTTATTTCAAAGTTGAATGCTCACGGAAAAGTAAACTGTGACTGGAAAAATAGCATCAATGTGGAAACACAACCAGGGGCACGTGTGAGAAAGAAGATGCCCAAGATGTGTAATTGTGTTCAAAGCAGCTGCTGTAAGACAGCAATCAAGTGCAGCGGTGTCAGAATGGAGCGGAGGTGGCCACCGGGAGGTGAAGGCTGTGTGATGCTTACTTCTACAGGAAGAGAAAGCAGTGATAGGCGTGAAGTTTATTTGCTCTAATATCAAAGCCATACATGGCATTTTAAATTTTCCTTTAAGTGAGAAAAAAAGTTGATTCTATATATCAGAGAAAGAAGATAACAGGAAGATTTTCTATCATATTCAAACTAAAGTTACATCAATAAGGTAAAAAAATTAAAATATTGCAAAATTAATATTAGATTCTATGCATAATTACATTTTTTATGTAAGTAAATTAAAACTATATAATTCTCTCATTCATTCATTTTAACTGTTCCTCTTGAATAACTTTTAACTACACTAAGCCTTCAGATATATTTGGAAATGTGCAAATAAGTTAATATCTTTGAACTAGAATACTGAGGAAAAAATAATTGCACCAATTCTATTATACTTTATTCAATTTCTTCTCTTTCTTGTCTGCTATTTTAGAATCTCTTTTATCCTGAACGCATGCAAGATTTCCTAGTCCATGCACAGAGAAATTCTATGTCTTATGAAAAACTTTTCAAATTCCAACAGGGATTCTCAGCTCAGTGTGAGACACACGGAGTGAAGTCTCCATAGAGAAGAAACATGAGAATGCAGCCTTCCATGTGACGCTGGACATGTGAGCTGACGACACACACTCACCCACTCCTCGGGATGCTGGGTAAATGAGCTGACGACACGCCCTCACCCACTCCTCGGGATGCTGGACAGATGAGCTGATGACACACTCTCACACAACAATCACCTCATAATGGAAAATCATTGAATATCACTTCCCCAGAGAATGAGCTTTTTAGAACTCAGAGGCTTCTTAGAAATTTATTTTCATTCACACATAAATAGTGTACACATTGTTGTACTATAACCCACAAAACTAAATTTGTATCAATAGCTACCAAAAAATAAATCACATACTTCGATTTCAAGGATGATGATTTCCCTCCTAATATTATTTTTACACTAACTAATAGACAGGGTCTATTCAATTAAATGATAATTTATTATTCATACTAAACAAAAAATGGAAAGTGAACATCATAAACATAAATTTGAGAAAATTCAATTTTCATCTCCATGTCAAGACACGTATTTTCCTTTGTAGTGACATCCTCAACTAGAAGGCTTTCAGAGAAACTACTCTGTCACAGAATGAGAAGGAATACAGTATTTTCACTTCATTTTGTTTTTTTTCATGAAATACAACTTGTTAGAGTAGTAATATAAATTAAATGTGCACTGTGCATTTCACATAAAGATAATTTTAGTAGATATTTGTGCATTTAAAAGTAAAAAGACACGAGAAAGTTTAAGAGATACATTATTTTATTCTAATGCTAAATTTCTAATATTGAGGCGTCTTTCAAATCTGCCCCACGCTTTTCTTTTTCAGTTCTAATCTATCCTGATGCTCAACGTTAGCTTCTCTGAAAGTTCTCTTTTCTTCAACACTCCTCTGCCAAGCTGTTCTGAAATCTCAGCCAGAACACTATAGCTGGGGTACTGTGTCTGTCATCTAACTACTCCTTTCTGGAACATGCGCATGGCATTCTCTTTCTCTTCTCACTTTATCATGGTCAATCCACATGAAAAGCTCAACTCTCAGTTCAGCCCCATCTCGTGTCAACTCATCGGGAAAACCTCTCCTTCCTCTCTGCTTCTCTCCCCACCACGCACTCCTTAATACTCTTTCACATTTTTGTCTTTCTTCAGACAATTATCTCAGCCAGAATAAACTGTATTCCTCCTTATCTGCTCATCTTCAATTTTCTATTAAATTTTAGTATCCACAATGATGCTGAGATATCTTACCTCTGCAATACAATCTGTGATGGGTGGATTTCAACACTATTCTGCATCGTGCATTTCTGAGTTGTTTTACTTGCTTGCTTTCTGGCCTCTCTTCTTCACACGGTTTTTCACCTCCCTCCTTTTCTCTTTTCTTCTTTCTTTCTTCTTTTTGTCTGTCTGTCTTTCTCTTTCTCTTTCTCTCTCTCTCTCTCTCTCTCTCTCTATATATATATATATATATATATATATATATATATATATATATTCAATACCTGTGATCAAACAGAGGACCTTGTGGTTGCACCACTAAATATATCCCCAGCCATCCTTCCCCTCATCCTTCCCAACTTACCCTTCATTTTAACTTATTTTTTCCCTCAAATGTATTTTCAAAGTTATGATGATAGCTAACCCCCACTGCTAATCTCTTGATGTATACTGTATTAAATACATAACACAATATCAATTCAAAATTTCCTATTAAGATAAATATCACATTTATTTGCATCGAAGAACATCAACATTTCTGTCTACATGTGTGCAGCATATGCTCCCTTGAGGCTAAATCTTAATAGTTTGGGAAATTTCGATGACTAGAAGTCAAGAGAACTATATTTTAAAATTTTAAGGTAGTTTTCATCCTAATGTATAAACCTGATTTTATACCTTCGGGATAAAAATGTTTAATTGGGTGAGAAATAAAAGAAAAATTAAAAATATTGACAACCCTCCAGGCAAACAAACATCCTTTTCTGATTTAAAGCAATTCCAGACTGTGTGATTTACAAACTTCTGAGATCTGAACTATTCTATGTTACTAGGGAGGTGTAAGATTTGCAAGTGCACACTCCGTGTCTCTGAGACATATTCATTCAGTCACGGATTTGGAACGGTGGAAGTCCGCACATTCCTTCCTCATAGTGTGGAAGCATGTGAATATGCTGTCTCTCAGGTAGACGCTTCCAAAATGGTGCCACTTCCGCAGGAGAGAACTATCACAGGGTGAGAGGATGGGCATTAGTGGGGGCTGAAAGCTCTCTCAAAGGCCTCCACTTTGCAGCAGACTTTTTCCCTCGCCACTGAATTTGGTCTGGCCCCTAGCAACTTGGGCTATGAAACACTCCCTGCGAAGGCCTTAAGCCACTAGCCAGCTTGGTCACCTACCTAAGATACCTAGCTATAGTCAGAAGGTTCCAGCCAGCTCCTGCCTGTGCCCCTTTCTTCCAGGGCACCAGGAACATGGGGAAATGGACATCTAACTCAGCAGCCTCCTATCAAAACCTAAACACCAAAGAGTGATCTTGGCCTGTGCCTCACAGAAGAAGGAAATGGAAAACTGAGTTCTGAGGGCAGCTGATAAAATAGATAACAAGGTAGAATCTTAATTTGTAAAGTAACTAAATCTAGAGTGCTCTGTTACGCATTATCTAGGCATCCGGGAAACCACTTGAGGCCAATAGGAAGATGAGTTCTTCAGTGCTGGAGATCCCAGAGTCGTCCAGACTGCAGACCAGCAGAGGCGACCCAGCTGTAGGCAGGCACTGTGACCCGGTGCTGACAGCGAGTCATGCTGGTGGAGGCTCAGTTCTTGATTGGGAAGAGCCCGGTTGACTTTTTCATTTACTTGATTTATTGTTGAATTGTGATGAATTAATTTGTCTTACGAAAACTAAACATAGCACCTAATACTTAAAAGTCCAAATCTCACTCTTCCTTGCCAGGACTCATGGAAAAACAGTGCTGCCATTCTTCAAATTCCTCGTTGTCTTGCAAATTTCACAAAGACCCTAAGAAAAATACAGTTTTTCTTTGAAAAGCTAGCATGTGTGTGCTAGAATTAAAACCTAAATGAGCTTCAATTTTATTGTAGCAGTTGGTGATATATTATAAATTTTTATGACTTAGATTAAAAATACACATAATTATTTCTGAAAAAAAAATCTATTATCTGCCCATTTGCCATCTGCACATGGATTTATCTCTCCACATATCTATTATATTCTTATTCCTTTCATTTCGAAACATACACATAAAAACTATTTCTAGAATTAATTGAGACCATGAGATTTTTATCTAAAAGGGAAATGACTGAAAAGATGTAGCTTGATTATGATTTCACTTTTCCCCCAATTTTCAAAGATATAAATTATTCTATAATCAATCTCATTGTTTTGATTGTCTAATTCATTTTTGATGTTGCGTTGAATAACATTATTATTGGAAAAGTTTTTCTGAATCTGCAGTTGATCTTACTGAAGGGATGTTAGGATGTGTCGTGTGTAGGAAAAAATTTTTGATGGGACGATTTAGAGTAGTCCTTTTTGGAAAAAGCAACTGATACAGAACCTGAATTACTGTGAATCACCATGTGTACATATCTGGAAAGAAACAGAACAAACTTAAACTAGGAGGAAGTTTGACCTCTTACAAGAACACAAGAAAAAGATTCTTTATGTCTGACTAGAAACAATGCAGGAAATAGTTAAAAGATGACAATAGACAGATAGGCAAAGGTACATCACAGAAAATCCCGTGGATGCTGATTTCATCTGAGTACAATTTAGAAACTGGAGTATATTCCCTATTATGTGATTTGACTTGTTTTATAAAGGAGAAATATGGCAGTAGAGAAATTGATGTGTTTTTGCTCACTAAGAAGCTTTGTTTTAAGTCAATAGGAGGGAACTAGGGAGCAGTGATCACTCTACACTCTACACTGTATTTTGAAATGTTGATGATGGTGTAATACTCTATTGTACCTTATTTACCAGGAAATGGTATCAACAATAATGGTTTTCATTTGCTGGAGTGTTATATTGAGAAGTCTCACAGTGATTGCACATAGAGATTAGAGTCACTGTATCTATTGTCATCATGCTCAGTATGAGACTAATTTCTCAGTGAGCAAAACCTAGTATGTAATTACATTTGTAGGGAACTGCAGACAACTTACTTGAATTTAGGACTTACTTACTTGGACTTATGGATATTTTCCCTGCCCTGGGGCATCATCTATTGGAATTATTGGGGACATCTGCCTCACCCTATGGGATTTTAAACTACAAGGATTTCTGCACTAGGATTATTGGCTTAAAGACTTACTGGAATTAAAGGATGTCTGCTTTGCCCTTTATAATCTTCAACTGCAGGGTTATTGTGGGACCACTCTGTTTTATGCATGCTAGGATTATGGGTGTGATGCTTGGTACCAAATAAAGGTGCAGCAAGCTCAGGTTATGGTCTCTTCTGATCCCCATTCTGCTGCTGCAATATTTGGCCTTTGGTTGCCACTTCTCAGCATAGCAAGAGTTGAGCCCAAGTTCAGCCTTTTCTCAAGGTTCTGATTTTGTTGTTTGTTGTTTGTCAAACTTTTTGCTGTGGGACTCACAGGGGACTGCAATTTGCCACTATGTTTGTGGCTGTGTCCTGTTCCTCTGTCTCCCACACACATTTACAAACATATCATGGGGAAATGATTTGATACATAGTGGTTTAGGAATAAAAAGCTTATAGAAGTATTTACAGATTTGGATGAGGATGGTTGAGGGAGCTGGACAGAAATAGTAGAGTGATGCTTTTTAAGGTCTTAGGCCATTTGCCATCAGAGTGTCAATTTGAGGAGGCCTCAGATTAGGGGATGAAAGGAGGCAACTGGCGTGGTAGAGGGCACATTGGGAAGAAGTGCTGCAAGAATAAGCGAGTAACAAAAATGAATAAAAGAAGTGGCCTCAAATGTGTGTAAAGAAGCTGACAGGTGGTGGGTTTGGCATGTTTTTGGTGGATACTGGCCATTTGATATGAACATTGGTCACCAAGTAGATGGAAATAGACACCTGGCTAAGGTGAACTGAGGGACATGGACAGGTTAGAGAGTGAGCACAAGAGACAGAGCTCTCGTGGAATGCCGAGGTGCAGCCTGTCCAAGGAGACTGTCTCTGAGAGGATGTCAGGTCATCTCACCTTTTCCTAAAGTATGAAGACCAGAGAAGATGCAATCACGGATTTTCTCACTCAAATATAACTTCCCTGAAGACATTGACTATATGTGTTTTGCTGTGTCTTCCTTATTGAGCCTAATCTTCTAGGACATAATGTACCACCTGTAAGTACTTGTTGACTATTTGACTAAACAAATAAACTCATGGAACTTGATTAACATTCTTCCCAAACCAAGATTTCCTTCAATTTTACGAATCCAACAAAAGTAATATTTCTGTTAACTATTCCTTCCATTCCATTCTAAATCATTCTTGCGCCATCAATATTTCCTTTTAACAGTCCACTCAAAAGAACGGAGCCTGTGATTCTTCTATACAATGGAATATTACTCTGCCATAAAAAATGATGTTTGAATCATTTATACTTAAATGGATGTACCTTGAGGACATCCTCATAAGTGAAATAAATAGGTCACAGATGTGTAAATATTGTATTTTTCTCTGCTATGAGAAAGTAAAGATGTAAATGAGTTGTAGAATGTTATATATTATATAAAGTATAATACATATGTTATATATTTATGTTCTATATGCTATATAGAATGTTATATGTTATATATTGTGAAATAAAGAATACTCAAAATGAAATGGGGTGAAGAGGGAAAATAATGAGATTATAACAAGAAAGGAAACAAAGTTTATGTATATAGGTGGTGCGGGTGGTAGGGTGAGTAGGCCTATGGGAAAAAATGAGAATTAAGTTGTCATATACTGGTACAAATTCTCATTGTTGAATGTAATCATGCTGTGTATATGTAAGGTACCAATAAAGATTTCAATTAAAAAAAACAAAAACAAAATGGAGGCCATCGTTATAAGTCAGCCTTCATGGGCTCCCTATTTGCTTGAGTCCTTATTAGCTCCCTATTATCCATACTGAGCAAGCATGATGCCTGTACACACGAGGTTATTGTGGAAATGGCAGTGCTTTCTTTCTACATCAAGGCCAATCCTTTTCCTTTTCCAGAGGACTCATTCTCCATGAAACTCGCCCCCTTGCATGCTCAGCCAACTCTATAAAACTCATGAGTAGAATCAGAGGCCACTTCTCAACCATGCACATGAATTTATCTTCTAAGCAGTTCTAGCAAACTAAGAAGAGATCAATTGTCTACAGTCTCCTGAAAAGCTCAGAGCCAGAGCTACACTACATAAGTGTTCTCTGAGAAAGTGACTTTAGTGAAGCCGGCATCCACTTAAAGTTACACACACGAGAGGGCCGCTGGGCTCTTCCCTGACTAAGGGCAGTTCCCAGCCTACTGCCCGACCTTGGAGGTGGAGGGTGGGCCTGGCACTGGTCCTGATTCTGCTCCAGTAGAGAGGATTTTACAGATCTGTAGTTCTTTATTATTTTTTGTTCAAAAGCAAGTACAGAAAACAATCTTTAGTCCTTATTTTCAAAACCAATATTTGGATAATATGAACTGATTTGAGAATCTACATATTTTTTCAATATATCTTTATATAAAATAAATTTATTCAAATTTGTTCGTCTTCCTAGTTCATTCACTATGGGTTTTTCTGCAATAAAATTTATCATCCTGTATATGAGATTAAAATTTATAAAAGACATACATGGATGATAAATATTAGAGTGTTATATAGGAGAAAAAATATTAAAGTTGGAGACACGTTAAAAGTAGGAAACCATGTATTTCAGATGAACACCTTATCCCAAATCATAATTGTTATTCAAATGCATTATTCCTCTTTAGACAGAGAAATATTATGACACTCCTCATCTCTTGAAATTTAATTAAAATGGTCAGTATCCTAGGGTAGAATTCAAACAATTGGTTATTTTTTAACTTACAAACACTGAAGCAGTTACTAAAAGATAGCTAATTTTTAATCCATATAATCTCTCTCTATGATGATATGTTTCATTGCAGAATGATGCACCAGCATAGAACGTATTTTGTTTGCAAATACTACCCTCTTCCCCTCCTATGGCTTCCCCTCTTTCTTCCTCCACCCTCTCCTTCTTCCGATGAAGTCTCCCTACTACTTTCATGTCCCTTTTCTAAATTCCACTTAATATTTTATTAATATTCAACACTGAAAATCTAAATCTGTGCTTTCAAAATACATTGGAAGTGGGCCAGGGATTTAGCTCAGTGGTTCTGGCATCTGCCTTGCAAGTGCAGGGTCCCTAGTTAGATCCCAGGTAACCACATAAACAGTACTGGATGTGGTGACTCACGCCCACCAGCAATCAGCACCATATACCACAGTGCCGGGCATGGTGACTCTTGTCTGTAATCGCAGTCCTCAAGAGGCAGAGGTTAAGAGGATTGCTGTGAGTTTGAGCTTCTCTCCATAGTGAGTTCAGGGCCAACCTGGATTACAAAACAAGACCCTGTCTCAAAAAAAAAAAAAAAAATTGGGAGTAAAACTGAGAGTCATACATTTTCCCAAATTATTCTGTAAACCCCAATCAGGCTGTCTTGAGTTTTTATTTAAAATAGTAAGCACTTAATAAATTTTACCTCCATGATAACATGTTCTCTTATTTTACATTCTTTGAAAACTGCAGGTGTTTTAAAAATACTTCAATTTGCATTTGCTTTTCACCAAACATATGAAAAATTTTATTTTATATGTCACAATTATGGATTAGACAAGCAAAACAATGGAGGATATCATATTTCCTCCTGACTGATGAGTTTGTGGGTTTCAATTTGCCCGAAAATCAGCTGTAATATTCTGATGAGCTGATTGAGCAAATCCATCACTTTGGCGATTCACTGGAAACTCTCACAAGCAGCAGAAGCAAAAACAGTTACTAACGTGGCAGAAATGATCTGTAAGGAAGAACTTGATGGGTGATCTCATCAGCTGTCATGAGCCACAGCTTTATGTGGAATTGGTTGGCTGGCTCTCATTCTGCTAGCTGAGGAGTGGGTATGGAGCTTGTGAGAGGGTATCTGAAATACTCATGCCCACCTGCAGAGCAAGGTTGCCTTCTGCATTTTCATTATTTCCATCCAGTCTGGTGAAGCACAGTTTTAAAATCATTGATACATAATTTCAAATGTAACCAGACTTCTGGCTTCCGTCCTGCCACATAAAGATTTTGGAAGTCATAATTCCTATGACCATAACAGCAACAACAAAAATGTTCAATAGACTGAAAATTTGCTGCTGTTCTTCGGTCGCCCAGAATATTATTCTGTAAGGGTCAATTGGCACCTACAACTTGAGCTATAGAAGGGAGGAGAGAGAGAATTCTAAGCTTCTGGATCAGAGGCCCGCCTAGAGCCTCCTGGATTAGAAGAATCCACAGAGACAAAGGGCAGAGTGAATATGAAAACTAACCATATCGTACTCAAGTCATAGAAAATATCAGATGAATATTAAAGCACAGATAATATTGCCTACAGAGAGTCAGGGTAAAAATGACATTGAATTTCTCTTAGAGAACTAAAATATTTAATAAATTGAAAAAAAAAAACAAAACAAAAGGTATGGGTCTGGATTTCTGTGTCTAAAGAAAGTTTTCTTTAAACTAAGGACTTCTTCAACAAAAAACTGAGAAAAGTTTTCATTAGTATTCTTGCAGAAATGATAAAATGTGTTCAGGAGGTTTGAAAAAACAGGAATATATGTATAGAAAAAACATACAAGAAAAAATAGCAAAATAAAATATTTACTTGTTTTCTTAATTGTATAAAGAAGTTTATTAAGAATAACAATGTATGTGTTGATTAAAATTTTTAGATGAGAGTAAAATATAGCAATATTATAAAGGAAGAGGAAGAGGAAGTGGATGCACTCTGTTATCTACTCACTCTGCACACAAAGAAATACAAGTTTACTTGAGAGAGACTGAATGTCAGTGGTAAATACATACTGCAAACTGAAGAAACACTGCTAAATGTGAAAAAAGTGGAATTATTGTCTTTAAAAAAAAGGATGCAAAAAGTAGACTGATTGTGAGGTAGTAAGTAAAACTATCTTTGAAGATGATATGAAAGTTTAGGAAATTTCAATCCATTAACATATTCATTGGGCTGGTAAGTAATTGCAGCAAGATTACAGAATACAAGCTTAATATGCAAACACAGTTCTTAAACAGTAGAAATAAGCAGTTGGAGTTTGAAATTATGCAGCTATTTTATTTAGAACCAAAAGAAACACTTAAATATACAACTAACAAAATATGTAAAAATTGGATAAGAAAATCTATAAAACTGTTAAGAACAAAATGAAAGCAGATCTAAAGAAATATAATGCAAAGTGCATTTATTATATGTAATCAAAATTTTCAAAATACCTCCTCGTCACATCTTGATATGTGAGTTCAATGAAATGCAGTTACTGTGAATCCCAGCACATTATTTTGTGGATACCATTGAATGGATTCTATGCTTGTGTGGAGAGACAAAAGACCTAGAATACCTACAGAGAAGCATGTTGCACGGCTGCCACTCTGAAGTCAACCCTCAACGTGACAGTGCTGAAGACAGCTCTGCTCTTTGTGAAAGCAGAGGCCATGCGAAGTCTGGAACAAAGCACAGCTCTTGGAAATGCACCTATATAAACATATTCAATTGACCACTGGAAAAGTAGCAGAGGCAATTTAATGTAAAAAGGATAACATTTTCCAAAGAGGGTGCAAGAACCACCAGACATAAATACACATGTAATTAAGCTAGACACAGAATATATAATGCACATAATTTATCCTACTTGGCTCAAATATAACACATAAAATTCTAAAATTTTTTATTGTTCCATAGAAAAATCTTGAAACTTTGGCCAAATCTTATGTATCGCCTGTGTCTTGGGGCACCACGTAGCCCTTCAATTTGTGCTAAGCTGGCACAGAGCTAGTGTGCTTGGTGCTGTTCACTATCAACTCTTAAAAATGAGTGTGTGTGAAGGGTAATTTTTCACTCACTTCTTTAGAGAATTATAAATAAAATGATCTTTGAACAAGACTTCAAAGATTAGATAACAAATCTTAAAACAGCGTATTGAAATAAGCTCAGAGAAGCTCGGCATGTTGTAGTTTTGGGTTCTCTGTTTTTCATTAAAAGCTTCTTTGAAAGTGACTTATCAGCATAAACTCTCATTAAGATTTCCCTGTTTCTAATACAAACAGTGTCTTCCAAAAGCTGTTGGAAGTGAACCTTTTAAAAATTAATCTGTGGGCCGGGAAGTTAGCTCAGTGGTTCCGGTGCCTGTCTTGCAGGCACAAGGACCTGGGTTTGATTCCCCGGTAACCACATACTATACTGGATGTGGAGACTCACACCCAGCAGCAACCAGTACCACATACCACAGTGCCGGGTGTGGTGGCTCACGCCTGTAATCCCAGCACTCAGGAGGCAGAGGCAGGAAGATTGTGATGTGAGTTTGAGGCTGAGCTCGGGGCCAGCCTGAACCACAAAGTGAAACCCTGTCTCAAAAAAAAAAAACCTGAAAATAAAAATTAATCTGTGGGTGTCTACGGCCATACCACCCTGAATGTGCCCGATCTCGTCTGATCTCGGAAGCTAAGCAGGGTTGGGCCTGGTTAGTACTTGGATGGGAGACCGCCTGGGAATACCGGGTGCTGTAGGCTTTGTGACAACGATGAAAATGGTTGGTTATGTAAAGTGACTGGACATGTAATGGACAATTGGGTAATAAAATGACAGAATGAACAGAACATGAAAAAAAAATTAATCTGTGGGTTTCTGCTTTTACCGGGATAATTTTGAAGACAAAATAAAATTAAGTAAAAGTTTATAGATTTATAAATATTAATTTTAATTGTTGAAATTCAAATTGCCTGAGAGAAATAGGAAGATTCTTGGGAAATATGTCAGATTCTATCTATGTTACACTTGTGTGAACAATTATACTTTCTCTTTAATAATAACTAATTACAAAAGAGCTCATTTTTAAACATTTGATTTGGTTTGAAATATTTGACATTTTAAATAAATACTTCCCTGAGATTAATTTAACTTAAATTTTCCTCAGTGTATTATGAATTTACCTGATCACGCAACAAAATTCATGAATGAACTAATTTGAGATTTTTAAAAGCAATTTTAAGAGTATTCTGCAGGTCTAAATTTCTTCACACTTTAAAGACAAAAACATGTAACAATATTTTTAAAATATCCTTTACCCCTTTTAATCAGATGCATTTTTCCATCAGAAACATCAGAGATACAATCTTTCAAACTCATGAAATGTTTCAGAAGATCCCTCAAAGAATAGATACCATGTAAGAATTTCTATGTTGCTCAACTTTGAACATTCCTCAGATATAACTGTACATGCTGTTATAATATATTTAATTATTAAAGTATACACTTTCTATGTAACATTAATTTCAGGTGAAATTTCTCAAAGCTATATATTCTTATTATAATTTCCATGCCATTGCAGAACTGTAAGTTCAGCTGAAAAATGTAAGCATGTGAAGCATATTCATTCTCCATTGCCATAACCTTGCACCCAACAGTGGCCCCTCATCTGTGAGGAGTTCATCTTGGTGTGCTACGGTCACCAGGATTGTTATAGGGTAAATCTGGAGCCGGAGCCTACCCAGGCAAGAAGTGTATCAGTGCTTGTATTCATCAACTTTTGTTAATATCTGCATTTAAACTCATATATTCATTTAGTTCTGGAAAGAAAAATACCATCATTATTTTGGACATGGTAAAATCTTGTCTTTTAACATATCCAATCTCTGTTCTGTTAAAAAAAAACTTTATTGGTACATGTTAGATATATACAGATAATACTCATCCTAGGTAATTTGCACCTGTCAATGATATATCTTGCTTCTCTTCTTTCTCCCATCTTCCCCCTCCTTTCGATCCCCCTTCCCCTCCTTATGTACAAAAGCTTTGCTTCCATTTTTTCCTTCTATTCTTTTTTTTCTTGTCTGTTTTTTTCTGTCATTTTTTTCCTTTTCCTTTTTCTCCTTCTCATAGAACAATTTCTTCTCATTCCCCAGAGTCCATTACACATTCTCGTCCTTCTCAGTGAAGTTTGTAGGATATTTGAAGGAAACCAAATTATTGTAACTTTGAGAAAGTTTTGTTGCTTCTTGAAACAGAGACCCGGATGTTTGTACCACTACTCCCCCCATGGGTATCATACGTATCTCTGTTTACTTAGAATATTCTGATGCTCCAAAATCTGATTGACAAGAAAGAGCAGAGAGTGGTGAGGGAAGTTCCATGTTCCAATGAGATCAGTCTGAATGAGTCTTGATCTCTGGCTACAAGCATTTAGTTGAATTTCTGATTGTGCAAATTATCTGAACTCTTTTTCCCAGGGTTCTTTTCCTGTGTTTCTCATTTATTGCCAGAATTACCCAAAGGTATTTACCACTTTTCTAGAATAGTATGTTGTACAAAGTAGGTTTCATTACTTAAGTGTAAGTTACTAAATGAGGAATGAATCTTCAAGAGAAGAAAAAAGTGTAGACGTCATCTTACTTTGTTTAATATTCAATTCCCATTCCCCCCTTGAGTATATATTTTTGAGTAAATCATGTATAAGAACTCATGCTTCTTTTTCAGAATTTATTGATAGCATCTGTTCTGTACTAATAAAATATTTACTTTGTTTAATTTATTTTCTGCTCAAATATGTACTGAATTTTAATGCCATGTTCTATCATCTACATATCTCTGAACTATCATTTTTTCTCTGTGTTTAGTCTTGCAGATACACCAGAACCAAGTTAATATAATGAATTTTAAGACAAACCTCAGGATATCACATGACGCCCTACCTCCTTCTAAGTCCAAATTTCATTTGTCTTTCAAATTACTCTAACCAGTTATAACTGGCTGAAAATTCTACTCTTCTTTCCAACAAAGGCAACTCATGAAGTATGTTGGCTCCAATGAGACAGATTGGCAGGTGTCTTCCTTCTCTGAGAAGCTTGACTGTGTCCAGGTAAACACAGCCATCACATACCCCAAAATACGTGTACAACTGGATCTACAAGATGCTGTAGAAAAGTTAGCAAACTTCACTGTGAGAGTGCAAGAAAAAAGGAGGAGAACAAATGATATGTAAAGTGCACATTATGACCTGGTATGGTGATGCACATCCGTAATCCTAGTGGTTAGGAGGCTGAGGCAGGAAGAGGAGGACTACTGTGGGTTTGAGACCAACCTTCAAGACCACCCTGAACTACAAGTGAGACATTGTCTCAATTTTTTTTTAAAAAATTGTACATTGTGTCGTCAAATAGAAATTTTAAATTTTCATAAGGAAGAACCAAAGAATTACTCAGCTGGGGTTGTCTTAAGAAAACTATACACTATTTGTTCTAAACAGCCATTCACATTACTAGAACATCTGGCTACTCTTTGTTGGCATGAAAGCTTAGCCAGATTGTTCTTGCTGGGACAAAAGTCAGGCCTGTGGGACTAATTGTTCAATGCTTCTGTGCTTGGAGGCTGAAAAGGTATCTAGCTTCCAAGGACTTATGAAGACTAAGTACTTGTAAGCCGAGTACAGCATGTAGTACATGGCACAAAAGAAGAGCTCAGTGCGCACCAGCTGGTATCATTAGGAGAAATGTGTCATCTTGCACATCATGTTAACTGTTAAGCAGAAAAAAAATTAAATTGCATTTATATTTTCGGTGAAAGTGAAGATAAGAAATTAACTTGCTTTCAAATTCAAAATAAAGCTTAGCTTAATATTTGTTATTTGAAGTTAAATATATTTTCACTTTAAAATTCTTCTCTGAATTTCCCTATTTATGGCCACCTGATTCAGCTTTTGACAAAATAGTAACTGAATTTTAAAAGCAATTTATAGTTAGAATATCATATGATGCGAAACTATTTTTAATGGAGAAAATGGACTTTCAGTTTTTAAAAATTGTGTATATCAAATTCACTTGTTTTTAAACTCCAGAGAGTTTCAAAAATCCTGAAAAAAGAGGATTCAAAATAAAGGCAGTTTAGCTGATATAATCACATTCATCATCAATGGTGTTCTTCATGATGTTTTTAATTTAATTATAAATTGCTGGTAATACTATTTCCAGAACGTGACATCAAATGCTCATAATGTACGACTGCCTGGTAAACAATACTAAGAGTATCAGCCTTGTGTAAGGAAGCCGGTAACAGAGAGTGAGGTTCGCGGTCGCACAAGAGTCTGGGAAGAGGAGCCCGCCCGCTTCTGCGCCTGCGCTGTGGCCCTTCCCCGCACCACTGGGCACCGGAGCTTGCTTGTCCTTTTTCTTCTCTTGTCTTTTTTAGTTTCTCTTACACTCTCGCGCTTTTATCTCCTATTCTATAGTGCAGACAGATGCAGCCTTTCGAGAAGAAACCAATTTCCATGGAAAAATCTTTGTATGATTCGTAAATAACATTTTAGGTTATAAAAATGACCGAGTTTTCTATTCCTTGAGTACCCAAGGATGTCTTCTTGAATGTCTCTTGAAGGGTGAGATAACTCGAAAGTGAAACAATATCGTTCCTCAAACAGGAAGCCAAATCAAATTAAACAAGATAAAATAGCCAGTTTACAGTTAATACTATGGTATTTTCCAGAATACCAGAAAAGCTGTATCTGTAGATTATCTTTACCAGCCAGGGGGAAAAAAATAAAAAAAGCTCTAGATTGGTAAAGGAAACTTACTTCCCTAATAAAATCTTCGAAATTTACAAATTAATAAACCCTAAAATGTTCTTTGCTGATATATTTTTAAAATCTGAGAATGCACGGAGCAGTTAGCTTCCAGTTAGCCATTGTAATTAAATGCTAAATGAGGTATAGATTTCCTTATAATTAAATATAAATACTAATTTATTTTTTAATTGCTACCAGTTATCTCTGTTACCAGGCAAATTCAGCGCTCTGATAAGTAAATATTAGCTTCTCTGTATATATCATTCTTTAATTAACTAGCTATAAAGAAAAAAGGTTTTCCCCTCGAACTGATTTTTTTAAAATGGTGAGAGTAAACAGTGCTTTTGAAAATGTACACAATACGTCACATAGTCTTGAGTATTTATCATAATTTGAGAAAAAATCCTGCTAACATTAGTTACACCAATTTAATTGTTAAAGTTAAAACCAACTTTCACCTAAGGCAAAAATTCTTTCTGGAAATGTGAACAAGTGAAAGATCATCAGTTTTATACCTCATTTCATAAAAACATGTTGACATTGATCTGGTTTATTCCCCTTCTACTAAGAGTGTCAGCTTTACTAAAGATACTCACTTTCATGGGAATGGATTTTAATTTTGATTCCCTCAAAGAAATATGTTAAATGTAAATGCATTATTGGTCGATTCAAAGCAATTTTCAGTTAAGCCCTGTGTCAGCCAGCTTTTCTCTCGCTGGACACACTATTCAACACGCCGACCACAGAGCAGGAAAGGTTCAACGTGGTGGATATTTTGGGAGGATTGTTCTGTCTTTGGCTGGTTCCCAGGGAAAGAGCTCAGTGGAAAGGCCTTGGGAGAAAAGATGCTTATGTCATCCCGGCAGACACTCAACTCCAGGGGCCAGAGACAGAGCCTAATGGCCGGGCCTCTAGGACCCGTGAGGCACTGGGAAGGAGGCGCACTGACTGGGGGCAGGTCCAGGCCTATCTCGTGGGCTCTGCACACTATCTGCCTTGACACTGTGTGACTTAACTTTACATGAATGTGTCTTTATTTAAGGCTTCTTACATAAAAGTCACAGCTCACAAAAGGGAAGTTCTAAATTTTGACTCAGAATATATACTCAAATGTACATTTTTGTATTTGAAGGAGAAAATTAGACGTACATTATTTAAAATTTTAGGATTCATTTCTTTCTGGAAATATGTCCCAAAAGCAGGAGAGATAAGAAATTTTTCTAAAAGTTTGTTCACCTATAACATACTTTAAGTCTTCTAAAATACTTGAGTTAATCGTAAGTAGATTTGGCATATGTGTGTGTCAAAACACATCTTATCCTCCATACATTAGTGAAATATTTTTCTCTGATTTAAATAAAACACTTTTTAACCAATCCATAATTCATAAAATTGTGCACATAAAACAAATCTTGCAGACATATACACATAGTATAATGCCTAAGTCATGACAAACACATCTATCTTTCCCAAAATAATTTTTCAGGTTAAAAACTTCAAACCTCTTTATTCTAGCTTTTTCAAATATTACATTTATTATTGATATCTGTATTAGCATAACATATCCTTGAACTTGTAGGCTCCTTTCTCCTAACTAAAATTAAATACCAAAAATATTTAAAAGCTCACAAATTTCTCTGTTGGAATATTTAAGTGTTGATCTTAAAATATCATGTATGTATTCTTTTGAAATAAACATCTTTATTTTCCATTCATGTTTACAACGACTGCTGTTATTTGTAGGTAACTGATGCAATATAGTCAGGTTATTTTATTCACTTCATAAGTACAAGAGTGAATTATTATTTCAATATATGTGAGTAAAGTAAGAATTTTATGTCCTATGTAATATAGATGATTTATTTGTAGCATATCATTTCACTATTTGCTAATATATTTTAATATTTTCAAATCAGACTATTTTATCTTCATTAAATTTCATATTCCCTTCTAAATGAACTTTGCAAGAACTGTCTAACCTTTGCTAAAGATTCTTTGTTTAAGGTAAAAATAATATTATCTCTTCTAATTTACTTTGTGCACACTTTGAAGCTGGAAATCTTGAAAGTTTAAATATTTACATTCTACCAGCTAGGTTTCTAATGGCTATCCCCTTTACCTGTTAGGCTGATACATTTTACTCTTGTGCTACCGAGTAAATGTTACATAGGTATATGTTGTACCTTGGTGCTTTTCTGTGAGTTTCACTTTGATAATAATTAATTTTTGCCATTTTAGACATTAAGGAAAATACATCAAAACATTAAACTGATAGTGAATAGCTATAGAAATAGCTGTTTTGACTTTTGAATGAAAGTCTATACAGTTTGTGTGCCCAGGGCAGGACATGGGAGGTCCTGACACAGAGGCTAATAATTGACTATTAGTTTGACTCTGAATCTTTGCTGTGTCCAGCTTCAATTGCTTTCTGTTGACAAGTATCATAACATTGTGTCTTTGTGAAATTTTCCATTTCTGTACTTAAATTTGTCTAGTCTTAAATTTACAATCATACCATATTTTATATTTGTGTTAACATATAAGTTGTACGTACTCATGGGGCAGCATGTGATGCTCTGATATGTCTTATGCTGTTCAGATCATGGTATGTAGTTACTGTTTCTCCTGAGATATTTGTCATTCCTTTATCAAAAATATTGATTTCCATCCCTGTACTTTTAGTCCATGGGTTTCTTTCTAAATTGGGTGTGTTTCTTGTATGCAGCAGATTGTAAGATCTTGCTTCTTGATCCACTCTGCCAGTCTGTATCTCTTAATTGGTGTGTTACTCCATTGACATTAATGATTATGACTGATATAGGCAAATTTAGTACAACCATGGTTTCCTGTTTTTGATTCTGTTATTCTACTTTTGCTCTTTTCCCATCAGTTTCTTGTTTGGTCCCTTGGGTTGACTCGGTGAGGTCTCATGGATTTGTAACTTTCCTTATTTTTCTCCAAGATATTCTTTAGAATGTTTTGGAGCACAGGTTTTGTATTTGTAAAGTTTTTCAGATGTTCTTTTTCATTGAAGTATCTTATTTCCCCATCAATTTTGAGGGGGATAGTTTTGCAGAAATGATCAACATCATTAGTGATTCGAGAGATGCAGATGAAAACAACACTGAGATTTCATCTGACTCCACAGAGAATGGTTGCCATTTCAAAATTAACCAGCAACAAATGTTGGCGAGGCTGTGGAGAAGAAGGAACCCTTCTCCACTGTTGGTGGGACTGTAGACTTGTACAACCCCTGTGGAGATCAGTTTGGAGATTCCTCAGAAAATCTAGGATTGGAAGTCCCATTTTATTCAGCCATCACTTTGCTAGGTATATTCACAAAAGAATTAAAAGACTCATATCACAGTGACATATGTGCACCCATGTTTATAGAAGCCCAATTTGTGATTGCTACATCTTAGAAACAACCCAAATGTCCATCAACTGGAGACTAGATAAAAAGGCTGTGGTTCTTCCATAGAATGGAGTATTACTCTACCATAAAAATGATAAGTTTGAATTATTTATACTTAAATGGGCATACCTTGAGGATATCCTCATAAGTGAAATAAATAGGTCACAGGTAAATATCACATCTTTTCTCTGGTATGAGGAAATAAAGATGTAAATGAGTCCTAGAACTGTGTGTTATATATTGTGAAATAGAAAATACTCAAAGTGAAATAGGGTGAAGGGGGAAAAATAAAGAAAGTGTAACAAAAAAGAAAGGAAACAAATTTTATGCATATGGGGGGGTGGAAGGGTAGGTAGGGCTATGGGAAAAAATGGGAATTAAGTTGTGTCTTATACTGGTACAAATTCGCATTGTGGAGTGCAATCATGATGCATATGTGTAATGTACCAATAAATATTTCAATATAAAATAATTGAATGTTTTCTCTTGCTTTATTGAAGTAAATGGAACATTGTCATCTTTGCTGATCCTCTAAATATCAGAACTTACATCTGCAATCTTACTATAAATTAATATTTGTTTATCAAACTTTTTCACACTTTTCCTGTTTTCCCTATCCCTCATTACTGCCATTGTACTCTCCACTTCTATGAGAACATTTTATTTTTTATTCTGTTCATAAGGGTTACTTGCCCTTTGTTTCTAGCTTAGTTTACTAAATATAATAGCCCCCAGTTCAATCCATGTTGCTACACATAACAAAATTGTATCTTATTTATGGGCCACTAACACTAACTGTGTAAATGTATTATGTTTTTCATCCACTCATCTGTTGCTAGGCTCCTAGATTTCTTCCATTTCCTGGCCATTTTGAAAAGTGCCAAAGGAAACAGTAAAGAACACGTGTCTCTGACACATCGGTTTAGTTTCTATTGGGTATAAACCCAGGAATAAAACTGCTTGATCATGTGCTGCTTCTATTTTTAAGCTTTTAAAAATCTTCTGTAATACTTTCCATAATGGCAATGCTAATTTTTACTCTTGCCAGTGTGCAAGGGTCCATTTATCTGCACCCTCCCTACCACATGCTGCCTTTATCATTTTAGATAATTGACATACCTCTGAAATGAGCACTGTGTGTTTGATTTCCTCTTACTTGATATCAAGCATTGTTTCCTATATGACTATCATCCATTTAGATGACTCTTTGGAAGTAAGTTCTATTCAGATTAGTGGCACATTTTTTATTATTTGCCTTCTTGCTATTGTACTGTTTTAATTTTTTTTTTTCTTTTTACATACTCTGACTACTGAACTCTTTTCAGAGATACAGATGCTAATTCTTTGACCCTTTCTCTGTTGTCTTCACTCATGGGAGCTTCTTTTGCTGACCCAAAAGCTTCCAACTTTGATGTAATCCCTTTGTCTATTTTTTCTTTTGCTTCCTCTGCTGTGGTTATGTCTTTAAAAAACCGCTGACAATTTCATTGTACTGATATGTTTCTGCATTTTTCTTTGAGTTTTGTAGTTTTGGGCTCTTACATTTATGTCTTTAATTCATTTGGGCTGTTTCATAGCTGCTGAGAGATAAGATTTTTGTTTTGTTCTTGTGCGTGTGGAGACCCAGTTTCCCCAGCAATATCCTCTGATTTTTTTTTAATCCAGAAACAGTACTAACTTGGCTCAATAGTTCTGCTAAATTTTAGTTAACTGTTTTTGCTATTTTCTCTATGTAAGGTCGTTCCAACTGCTTATGTTGGTAGTTTGACTTTCCCCTTCTAATTTGAATGTTCTTTGATTCTCTTATTGAATATTTTGGCCAAAATGGCAAGTATTACGCTATTAAAATGGCAAAAGTGCCAACTTTTCTTTTTTTCAAATCTTAGAAAGAAATTTAGGGGTTTTGTTTCCACTTAGTATGACATTAGGTGTAATTTAACACATAGGTTTTATCATGTTGAAGTATAACCGACTATATACCATTCATTTAGTGTTTTCATCAAGAAAGGATGTTGACTGTTATCAAATTGGTTCTCTGCATTTAATGAAGAGATATTTTAACTTAATTTCATCAATGTGATGCAACATGCTTACTGATTTGCCTATGATAAACCATCCCTGCATCCTTGTGGTAAATTCAGTTTCCTCATAATGAAGAATTTGTTCATGTACTATTACATTCACTTTGATAATATTCTGATGAAAATTTTCTCACTTGTGTTTTTTTTTTTTTTAATATACTGTTCTATAACTTTGTGGAGGGTGTTCTTCTGTCAGGGTAATATAGTCTGTATAAAAATTTGGAAGAATTCCTTCCCCTGAAATCTTTGGAAATAATTTAAGAGTCGGATACATCTGGAAAAATATAATCTTAAGTGCAGTAAATCAGATACACAAACTTAAGTACCATATGGCATTTCTCATTAGAATGAGATAACATACAAATAAGGAGCAAAATACAGGAGTGGCACAAGGAAAAACAAAGAAACAGATGTTTTGCAAGTGGAAAGGGTCTAGGATATTAAGGGGGTGAAAAGATTAAAGATGTGTCACTTATATGTGTCGAATATCTACAGTGGATTTAAATATTTAAATGTGAAATAAAAATAAGAAGAATGAAAATGAGAAAATAAAATTTAGAGTTCAGCGAGTAGGATGGGGGAAAAAAAAGAGTTTGAAGAGCCTCAGGCTGTGAACCTCACCCACACTCCCTAACCACAAACACACACTGCTGAAATTTTCAAATAGAAAGCATAAGCCGGTGTCAACAGTGCAGTGAGGTTACTCTCTTCCTAGGTGTTCAGTGGGATTCAACAGCAGTACCATCTGGTCCTGGGGTTTTCTTTGATGACAGAGTTTTGTTTTTCGATAGAGTCTATGTTGGTACTACTGGTTATTAGTCTTTATTTATTACCTTTCTTTTTTCCTCTTTCTTCTCTAGTGTTTTTCTCCTCTACATAATTTTATGTGCCAAGTCTCCAGGTCACAGAGGTTTTATTTTCTGTTTATCACATTCTACTGCCGATGCCTTAGTTATATTTTTCATTTTCTTTTGTGTATTTTTGACCTCAAGGAGCTGTGGTTGATTTTTAAAATGATTTCAACTAGTACAGCAAGTTCCACTGACGGGGTATTTGTTTTTATTTTCATGATGTCCATCGGTCTTCTTTAGGACAACTGTTTGAAATCTATCTGTCCAACAGCTTGTTAATATCAGGAGACATATGACAAGTTTCTGGTGCTTCCTTTTATCTGATAGGAAAATCAGACTCTCCAAAAGTTCTCATGTGCATGTTAAAGGTGCTAAGTATTCATTATAGTATTTATCACCTGGCATTGCTTTACCTGTCTTTCCCAAAGTCAAGACATGATAGTTCTTTTCTCCATGTACATGGTCCTTTATACCCTTTGGTACTAAAGACACCATTAGTTCCTATTTGCTGTGCATTCTAACCATGTTATCAGTTAGCAGTTACAGGACACACCGTGCACATGCCTATCCTGAATTCAGCATTGCAGAGTAATCTGAGGATCCCCAAAGGAAGGAAGTACATCTCCCCTGGCTTTGCTCTTTGCTTTTGAGGAGGCATTATGGGATTGTAAGTGGCTCTGCACCCACTCATCTATGTAATTACCCTTTGCCCACTTCTCTCTCCTTCAAAAGCAGCAGCTCCTTGTTCTGCACTGTGCTGAGTTTGGAGAAGGCCTGCGATAGGAAGCCCCATGGTCCACAGCACTGAACACTGAGTGCCAGTGGGCCCATAGTCTGCTGAGCCCAACAGAGCTTGGGCAGGTCATAGACTGTGCTTTCAAGGCTCACAGGCTGCTGGTTCTACTCACTGTCTGGGAGGCAGCAGCCAACCTTCTAATAACATAAATTTATTAGAGAAGCCTGCTGTGCTAGGACTGCAAGCTTCAGTGCTGGACCTGGACTGCGTCCACATTCTCTTCTCAGGACACTGACCAGATGTGGGAGCTTATTTCACCTGCTCTCTACTGTTTCTCTTGTCTCAGAGGTCAACATGAAGTCTTCTTTTACATTCCTGTCCTGTCCTCATGAGGACAGATTCTTTTTCTGACTTGTGCTGCCCAGTGTGGAATGGAGATGTTGAATCAGTCCCTCCACAGTCTTGTCTCCAGGAGACTGTTTTCCTTTGCTGTGCTGGAGGCAAAGGCAGAGACACAAGGTCCACTGGGTCTCTTGCTGGACTTTGAGTCTGAGGCCTCAATTTGATTCCTTCACCTTCTGCCAGAAGAAGGTGCTCCTGCACTTAGTTTGGAGTATTCAATGCTTAGACTATGTCCTGTGATCTTGAGTTGGGGGGTGAGGATGAAGAAAAAACTATAAGAGAGACAAAGATGAGATTGGGAGGACCTCAGCATGCTGAAGGCTAAAGGCTCAGAGTTTATTGTCAGTTTCTTTTTTATACAAACAATCTTAGCAAAGAGTATCCCTTGCCACGACCTTCATTTGCTCACACCAGCTTGGACAACACTCAGCCAGCCCTCTGAAACAGTTTTAGTTTTTCTCATGACCTTGAAAAGCCACAAGCTTAGTCTCCCTCCACATTTCTTTCTCAAGAACATGTAAAGAGAAACTAAACACATGACCCATGAAAGGAGGAGTAAGAGTCAGTGTAAAGTTCAGGGCAGTTTTCCTGACACCAGCATGTCTGTGGCAAACACCCACGGCAGCTCCTTTCAGAGCAGACCCCCGGTCTAATTCGGGGTGGCACCATTAGTGCCGACCCCCCGACTCAAGAATCCTACCAGGCCCAGCGCTGCAAAAGTCAACAAGCCCCTGGTACAAAGGCCTTACACTAAACTGCCTCCCCCAGTGTCCTTTAGGTTTTTGTATAAATCTATTAAATTGATATATTGGTAAGAAGAAGATCATTAGAAATTTAATCAGCTGGGCTGGGGATGTAACTCAGTGGTTCCAGAGCCTGTCTCGCAGATGCAAGACCCTGAGTTTAATCCTCAGGACCAAACAATAATAATAAATAAAACAAAAATTTAATCAACTAATATCTTGCTGTAAGATTATATACTTTTACATGTTCAATAAACATTAAAATAAAAAATTGTGTTTACTGAGAATTAATTTTTAACCATTTTCTTTGCAAGAGTTTGATTTCCATGTAAAAAATTAAAATGATTGTTCAACATTTATTAAATAATGTTTAATGTCACCTGGTCTTATAGAAAACTTGCACTACAACTTGGAACTACAAATAATCTTATGTAGATGATACATAGAGATGGAGGGACATGTGTGTTTGTGTGGAAAAACAGTGATTAAGTAGACAGAAGTGTGTGTATCTGATTCAATTATATACTGCAGCACCTATTTTAAAGAAATACAAAACTAAGTGACATTGGCAACATTGATAATATTGTTAATCAAATGCAGTCATCATGTTTATTGGTTTTGGTCTAGATTCAGAGAAAGAAACACCTAAGCAAATACTAAATCCCACTGATAAATTATTTAGTACATGTGTATCATATGTGTAAGGTGGCACAGAAAAAGTGAGCAATGTATTAGTGCTGCTATGTGTGGCAAGAGACATTTTAAGACAACTCACAAGACATAGGCTGTGTCTTTTCTGGAATCCTAGTAGAGATGAAGTAAGCTGTGTTGCCAATAGTGTCAGGGTGTTGAAGTCAATTCCACTGAAGTAGAAGCTGAGAGAGGAAAAGGGTGATGTAATGTAACAAAAGTTTTCAGTACAAGAAAGTTGGGATGAGGGCCGGGGATTTATCTCAGTGGTTCTGGCGCCTGTCTTGCAAGTGCAAGGGCCCAGATTAGATTCCCCGGTAACCACATGCAATACTGGGTGTGGAGACTCACTCTAGCAGCAACCAGTACTACATACCACAGTGCTGGGCATGGTGGCTCACACCTGTAATCCCAGCACTCGGGAGGCAGAGGCAGGAGGATTACTGTGATGTGAGTTGGAGGCTGAGCTCAGGGCCAGCCTGAACTACAAAGTGAGACCCTGTCTCAAAAAACCTAAAAAAAGAAAAAAAAAAGTTGGGATGAAAATTTTTCCTAAGGAGAATTTACTGACACTTGAAAAAATTTTACAAAGTCTTGGAAGGGCAAGAAAACAAGAAATGATCTAATAACAAATTAAAGATTTCATGTTGTGAAATATCTTTAGAAAATATCCACAGTTCCATACCTAATCATGTGATTAAAGAAGTTAAACTAGAAGTATTTCTGCTTTTCAAACTAGTACACTAACAAAAGTTATTGCCAAATATTGTTATTGGCAACCTAAAAAGATGAAGTTAACTAATATGGTTTTTATGAAGTGGGAAAATCTCTTTATTGATTATTTCTGGATAAAATTATCTACATAATGTTCATTTTTAAATGGTATAATGTGATAATATATTTATTAACACTTTTTCTGTTCAAGATACTAGAGTTAGTCAGAATAAATCTTCCCTAAAATTTTATGCATCTAGCATGCTTTTAAGAATTATACAAGTGAAGATATGCATGTGAAATTATTTTTTTCTTTAGCTTTTAATTTAGTGAATAAAATAATATTTAATTTGTATTCAAAGACATTTTTATCAAGGTCTTAACTATTAATAGTTTCTATTGTCTGTCTACAGGAAAAGATTGAACTAACATTTAAATAAAAGAATGCTGAAGTATGTCATTTAAGAAACAGTGTTCTGATAATCATCTTTTCTTATTGTTCTTTGCTGACAAAATTGCATAAAACTGGAAACATCACAGCTTTTGGATATACTGCATATAATTATGTTATGCAAACACAAAAATCATTAAAATAAACATCACAAAATAATTTCATCATGAAGTAAAACCTAAAGGAACATGTAAGACTTCTTTAAAATGAAAAAAAAAAAAAAGTCTTAAGAGTTTCTGGCTCAGATTTCTGTATCTACAGAAAAATTGTGCATGATGTAATACAATGACACACCCCTAATCAGACACTACAGCATGAAAAAGAAAAGTGCAAGCCCTTATGAATAGCTGATGGACACCAGGAGGGAAGTCAGTAACTGATTTAACTTATTCCACTGGCAAGACAATCACACTAATTGAAATAGCTTTGCAACACCTCTGACTGCATTTAGGAGAATAGCATTAAGCACAGTTCCTGGAATTCTGCTCCTCATATAAAGTATTCTTGCTCATTAAAATTTACAATCGATATTAATAGATAATGCATGCTGTGGTAGAAGGTAATTTCTCTATATAAGAAAAGCTATTTCTTGTCTTTTGAAATTTGTCTTTGAACAAATCCACCCAGTACAGTGTATTAAAATTAAGCTAATGGCATCCATATATATGAAAAAATGTTTTGGTTTGTTTTTCTAAGGAGATATATTTTCTATTACTATTTAATTTTCATTTATTTTTCTCATAAGCAATGTCTATTACTTCTTTAGATGATGTCCCAGATTAATATACTATTTCCAAAATTCAGTCCATAACTTCATAGTAATTTATAATACTGGACAGAAATAAATGGGAGGGAATTGACTTAGTATTCATTTGCAAATTGCATTTTACTTTATATTCCTAAGGTCATTTTGTTAAAATCAAAACTGAAGATAACAATAGTATCCAATGTTTATTACCCTATATAATTTTATCATCTGCATTTATGTTAATTTTCATGCAAAAAATGTATTTATCTTCATAGCCCCATATTTGTAATTGTACAATTTTTTCTACCTTTCACCTTGACTGTTTCAAGTGATTCGGTACCAATCAACGTGCTACATCAACCTCAATATGTCCCAAGAAGCTCCATACTGCAACAGGATTAATTTTCCATGTATCTCCTCAAAGTTAGTTGGGGCTACAACACGCAGCCTGCAAAATATGTATTATCGTAGAGTTTAAAGATAATGAGATAGGAAGAGGAAGCAGATACAATCTTTCCATGATGTAGAACCAGGACAGTTAGGAAATAGCTCCTCAGTGAGAGGAAAGAGAAGCAGAACTCCAGAAACCTAGAATGGAGTAACATGTAAACAAATGATGCAGACAAATAGAAAAGCAATACAAATAAAAGTGAAGGGGCTAACAGAGTAAAATCTGCTTTTGAGAGAGGGAGGAGACTAGCTTGATTCCATGAGGACAAGTGGAGCCTGGAAGTGGCCTGTGAGCCCAGTAATAAGGTACACCAGCAGTCATAACTTCAGCAATATCTTACAGTTATTACAAGATGCAAACACAGTGTGAGAATTCTGAAAGCAACTGCTCTCAAACAGCAGGCCAGCTTCAGAGAAGACATCACCATATTGTAGAGTGGTGTATCCTGGAGTGGTTTTGGGAGGGACTTATTGTTAGCAGCTGACCAACGACAGAGCTAAGAAGTCATAAAACAGCCATATTTTGGGATCCTATGGACACAGTGTCACAATGAGTAGGTAGGTGATAGAAAGACATACTTCAGGAAAATTGTAGCAAAAGTGAATAGGAATAGTTGTGCTCACACCCAACAATGCAGACATCAAGGTAAAATCTGTCAGAAGACTCAAAGAAAGCGAATGCATACTAGTAAAAGAAACATTTCACAAAGAACTTACAACAATTTTAAATGCAAATTACATATTAAGTAATAATAATTAAAATGTATCCATTGAAAACATATATTATAAATATGAACAGTTAAAAATTCTCTAAGCTATTTGTGCAAAAAAAGAGATAACTTCCAGGAAGAGAAGAGATACTGGGATGTGGTGAGATTAACTAAAGTTAGAAGGAGCTCATGGAAGTATAAACAGAAGACAGCAAGGAAGAGAAACTCAGTGAGCAGGAGGGAAACAAGCAGGGTGAGGGGCACCATGACCACTGTCCAGTCACATGCCTGCTCCTGCCTTCTGCACCGGGATCACCAGCATTCCCCCTGTAATGATGTTGCACCTTCTTTTCTAGGTCAAGTCCTTGAAACCTGTCAGTACCCTCAGTCCCAACTCTCTCGATTCTCCAAATGTGATTTTCTTGCTGTCTTCAAATCATTCTGAGCTGATTAGAAATCTTATCTCATGATTTGTTCTTTGCTAACACCTAAAGAGAGAATTCATCTGCCAACACAATAAGGGAGAAATTATGTGGCTATACTTGTGAACATATTAATAAAATGGAAAGCCAGCAAGACATACATAATTACCCTGAAATATTAATTGCACATGGGGAAATAAACCAGATTTTCATTTTTTAAAAGTCAAGTTTAGGAAGAAAAGTAATTCTTTGTGATATATAAACATTCTTCAATTTCTAGACTTTTATTAAATATGTGATATGTGAAATAAAGTAATAATTATTGGATATCCTCAGATACACAGAACAGAGGAACTCATATTTTACTGGCAGAAAATGAAAACAAATAATGATGTTAGGGCTTACATATTGTAGAAAATTATTCAAAATTATCTATGAAGACACAGAGGTCAGGGAAAAACCTGTGATGCAAAGTTCTGACCAGGATGTAATGCAAGAGTTGAAATGTATAGATAGGGTCACGGGAAAGGCCCTTCTGGCAGTGTGACCATAGGGGCCACATCAGAGTATTAAAGAACATAGTGGGTCTGGGTAACGATGATCCCCATGTTATACAACATGAGCTGGCTAATAGGAGACATCAATATGTTGCCAAACTTGGAAAGGCAATCACTCTTCAAAAATGAGATGACAAAATGAGAATTAAGTTGTGTCTTATACTGGTACAAATCCCCACTATGGAGTGCAATCATGATGTGTATATTTAATGTACCAATAAAGATAATTAAAAAAAATGAGATGACAATTTTGAAACTTAACCAAGTATCATCATAAAAAGACTGTAGGCATGAATTGTTCCTGAGATTCAGAAAGAGCACTGTAGAAATGACAGTGGAAGTGATGGACTGGGAGAGATCAGGAGACTGTTTTGGAGAAGGGCTAGCTCTATTTGTGGAGGGCAGGGCGGAGAATCAGAGCAAGCATTATACGGTTCATATGAGGAAATGGTGGCATCACTGATGAAGTTACTAAAAACTACATGAGAAGCAGCTTTAAGGCAAAAAGAAGCTTACTTTATGTCTACATTTTGAAAATATCAGAATGCTTTGAAACTAATCAGAAATGTTCATGTGTATGTGAAAATCTAACAAAAGTCAAACAGAAAACAGGAACCTTGGCAGGAAAATGTTGGTATTACGTGTGTTGGGGGTGAAGCGCTGAGAGGAAACATGTCTTGGTTTGTCACACACGGGGCACAGTAGCCTGAGAAAAAAAGCTAAGGATCAAATCCTCTTCTGGAAAGAGATAGCAGGAGATACTGGTGAGGAGGAAGCTAGGTCTGGACTCTGTGTGGACATGGCCTGGAAACTAGTTCATCCTTCCAAGGAAAGGTCAGGAATTTTTTCACAAGAGCCACTGATTTCTGCTGCCTGGGAGGCTTGACTCTGAAATTATAGCCCTTTGCATACTATTCTTCAGGCTTTTCAAAAAGAAATCTAAGGTGGAAAAACAAGAGGTCATTTGACAGAAGTTTGAGAAAGAATCACCGCATGAATGAAATTAAAAGATATGGTTTTCAGAATCATAAAAAATTGGGGGTAACCATGCCCAATATTTGCAGAAAATCCTAAAATCCAGTAATAGAATTAAATTATTTATCCTAGTAAGTAGGATAAGTATTCTTTGGAAATATGACAAAATTTCTGTGAGAAACCAATGTCTTTAACTTACAGTCATCAAATTTTATTTTTACTAATATACTCTCTCAGTTTGTTTTCATTAGAGTTAATAATACAGCCTAGCATTTTCTAAAACCTATATATCTCTCATGCTTTCTTAATAAATCCATACATTGTTCTCAGAATAAATTAGAAGCATTTACTTAGTGTTTAGGATGGGATATGTCTTTGTCCCTACTTACCTAATTATGGAAACTTTTATATTCACTTTGCAATTCAATTCACAAAGTTACTTAATTATCTAATACTATAGTTTTGTTGTGTTGTTCTCTTTTTAATAGAGTGTGCACAAAACAGAATTTTACAACAGCCAGTTCTCACATCAGATCTTTCTCTTATCTTTTTCAAATATTTCTGATGCTTGTTTTAATTACTTGTTCTGGTGAGTTTTTAAGTTTTTCTATTTTTTAATTTTCTAGTCATTCTAATCTGTAATGTCTTTTTCTCTATGGAGGAGCATTCCTTGTTATTTCATTATCAGTTAGGTTTTTGTATCTAGTTTATAGTTTTCGAAGGTTCAGTCTATGGTATGCCAGTTTCAGCCTACAGATACACAGAGGATAGGCCTACCAAGGGAAAACTTGTTCATCTCTTGTCAAACAGGAGACAGAAACCAAGGAGCAGTCTTAGAGAGAACCACCCTGCCGAGTTACGGCCCCTGGGATCGTCCCCAGCCAGCAAATCTTCTCTGGCATCCTGCACACAGTCATCTTCAGGTCACCTGGGGCTGTGGAGGTAACTTTAGGTCTAAATCATGACAAAAAGTGCACAGGTGAAAATTCCATACGGTGAGTGTTGTCATTATTCATATCAAACATGTACCAATGAAGGTTTTGCTTTAGAAAAAAAAAAATAACCAAACCCATTGAAACAACTTGTAGACCATCAGCTATGTCAGCAGTGGGTAAATTGGTTATGGTAGAATTTGTCCTGATAATGCAATGCTCCTTTAGCATTGAAAATACTTTCAGTGAAATTTTTATTAGCAGAATAAGAATAGCATTTCCAGCAAACTCTGAGTGGAGAGAAATGTCTTCAGCTTGCTGAAGGGTTGGGAAAAAAAAAAAAAAAAAAAACAACTTTGCAGATAAGATCACACTAATTTGTGAATAACTGAATAAAAGTTGCAGGAAAGAGAATAGTAATTTTAAAACAATTTACTTTATTCTTTCTGTTAACAAGACCAAGACAAATGTGTCTACTGTCATAAGTCATATTTAAAATTATAGGACAGGAATAAAAGCTTTCAGTGCTGTGATCAAATGCAAACTGAGTTGTTTTGTTTACTGCAGTGAATCTACTGATGAAGTCACACCCACGCTGGTGGGGCACATTTATAATCCCAGCACTAGGTGGCTGAGACAGAAGGATCAATGTAAGTTCTGAGTTCAAAGCCAGCATGAACTACATATGAAGACTATGTTTCAGAAAAAAGATACAGAGGTTTTATCCAAATGTTCACTGTATTTTAGCTACTTTGAGAAAGTGATTGCTACTAAAACTTGGCATAAAAACACTAGATTCTGTATTACCAAAGCCTGCATTTTATAAATTAATAAATAATGTAAAAAGTTTTAATGTGATATTTATGTTAGACATATTTAGCATTTCCCTCAAATGCTTTTATACAGCTAATAAAAATATGATTGTTTTCAGGTTTTGTATTACATGACTTTACAAGCTCCTCTTATTAATTTAAATAGATATATTTCTACTTAGGAATGAAAACACATATCCTGAAGTTGACAATGGGTCTCTGCAAAATAACCCAGCAGGTCCCATCAGATACCATCGTGCATAGCTGAGTGTTTCTGCATCCTGTCATGCAGGAACAAGGAAAAGATGTCAGTGCTTACAACTCATATTTGAAATTGCATGAAGGAGAAGAAGTAAAGAATTTTAGGCAATAAAAATAAGTACAACTTTTTATGGCTGTGTTATATTTCATTATATAACAAACTCAAAAGCATCTAAGGTACCCATTAGATTAATCAGAATCATCAGTGAACTCACAAGATGCATGTTAAACTTAACAAAAGCAATTGCATTTCTTCATCATTATATACAAATAATTTGAGGACAAATACTAGATATATTTTAGCTTATTCAAGTTAAATTACATTAATATAATTTACAGAATGTATTTATTTAAAGAAACAGGCTTTTATCAAAAAGAGCATACTATGTTTTTCTAACTTTCAGTAAGAATGATTAATTTCTTAAAATAAAAAAATATTATTGGCCATTTGAATGAAACTTAAAGCTAAGAATTACTTACAGACTCATTGATGTAAACAGAACAACTCATTCTTTATTGGCTTAAAGTGTTTCATAAACTAAGTAAGTTTCAAATAGATGACAAGTTACAGTGATATTTTTTGCAAATAAGTTACAATTCTTATGAGTATAGGAATAATCACTCAGTGAAGTTGTAGTATTTTTAAATTGTTCTAATAAAGATGATTTCTAAGAATTAATTTATTATTGTGAGTAGTTTATCCTAAATATTGACAATTTTCACATATACGTGATGATAGCTATTTAACCACAGAAGATGTATCTTCCTTGGTTATAAACTCACTACTGGCTAATTTTCTTCCAAAATAAATATTTTGAATTACACTTTATAACACTTTTTCTTTGACTAATAGTATAAAGTTTTGATGTTCAGAGCATGAGGTGTGGAAATTTAACTGAGGTTAAATTCAAGAAAACTAAATATTTATAATATTTTTCCTTTTATTTTTCATCGCTTCTTTCTTCCTAGTTATCGTGCTGTTATTGTCTTCATTCTCTTTTCTTTCTTTCTCATATTTTTCCCTGTACTGTGAAATATTCTAATAAAATATTTAGGAGTATGAATAAGTAGAGAAAAGAATAAATGTTGTTTTGTGTGAGTTGATATTTGTGTTGAAAAATAGAGATCATGTATACCATCAGAAGACTGTTACTTCAATGTTTTGCAAAGTGTATTTTCCATACTAAAAAGAATAGGTGCAGAGAAGCCAGTATAATATTAGCCCTTACTTTTGACAAAGTAGCCTTTGGTTTAGAGCCAGAAACTTTGTAGTTCAGAGTGGAGAGGAGGTGACTCTATGTAATACTGACGAGACCTGGAACTTTGTGTTGACATCTGTTATTCCCCTCTTAGACTGTTCTATAAATTATAGACAAAAGTCTTCACATTGTTTTATCATTTATTAAATTCATCATTTTTCTTATTATTATTCTAAAAAGTCAGAGGCAATTGCTGACACGTTTTAATTCAAGCATTCTTTTTTGTTTCATTTAAGAAAATGGTACAAAATAATATGTATTAAATAATATTATGTGACAGTTTCAGGACTGTCCAATCATTAAAGTCCAATCATTAAACAAAGTCCATTGATCACAAACCTGGTTTCCTCTGGGATCTTCTGTACTTGACAATTTTGTTCCACATGGGCTGTGTTTGGCAATTGTCTCTACATACCACTGGTTTGTTATGTACTTTCTCTTCTCTCCATTTGATACCTAAAATAAATCATTCATTGCAGTATTGTGCACAGCTCACGAATGCTGACTTCTACATGGAGCATTCTCCCAACTTTTTGCCTCATTTCATTTCTTGTATTCAGCTCAGCTAATTTCTTTTCACCCACATTGAAGCCCTGTCCTTAGATGACTTGTTCTCTTTCTATGTGATGTCAGGTTCCAAGGTGACTCCCATCATGCTTCCTTCTCATAGTTAGATACATGCTGTCTGATGCTACAGAGTTGCATGCAGTCTCATGCTGCAGAGGAACTTTCACTATTAATAGGATGCTCCAGGCATGATGCATTGATTGGGAGGTGAATTGGCAGGGTCTGCTGTGTCTTTATGCAGATTTCCCCTGGCGTCCCACAACTGTGGGTGCCCAGAGGCCTGGCTCCCACTCAGGTGTTTCCATAGAGAGTGGCACAGAGAACAGAGCCAGACCCTTGTAGAGAGCCAGACCCTGCCCAACTTGCTTGTGGGTGCTCTCAGAAGGGAAAGCTGTGAGCTGAGAAATCTTCAAGTGACTCAGCCCTGAGCAGCACCCTGACCACTCTAGGAGAGACTGAAGCAGAGAATTCAACATATTTACCTTGAATTCATAAAGAAAACACAAAATTCATGTATGATAAATGTTAACTTGGCTTTAATCTATTTATTTTGGAGGTTATTTATTATATTGTAATACAGTACTAATCAACTAAATAAATCTTGTATTTCAGGGTTTTTTTCTTTCTATTTCTCTATAACATGCAATTTCTAGACAAAGGGAAGTAGAGTTTTTGTGATCTTTGGGCTGAGGGGTGAGAGCTCAGGAGAAGTAGAGAAGAAATTTCTATACTTGGAAAACTCCAGAGTTGTGTGATTACTGCTAGAGAGCAGCTGATTCAGAATGTTTGTTTACCTCTTGAAAGGGGAGAAGTTAATAAAATATTTGACCTATAATCTATTTTGATCATGATGGCAATGGATCTACAAGGGGAGAAAGGTAAATCAAAGATACGGGTTTCATTCATTATTGTGAACACACGGATAGCACTCATTTAATAAAGACACTTCTGATATTTGCTAGGAGTGGCAGACTTCTTCACAGACTATGCTTATAAGAAGTATTCTGATTTTAGTGTTATTGATAGCAAAAACACTCGAATCTATGTATTTTTAAGGCATATTTCCCTGAGACATCTCATTTAATTAATGTGATATTGTGAGTAGCAAATGGACTATTTCATACCTTCAGAACTCTACCATGTTTGGTGACCATACATTTTATTACGGATTCTATCAATCTGTTCCAGAGGAAATGTCATATGTAAAGTGAAGATTTCTAGGAGCTACATAGATGATGTTAGACACTGCTACCACTTGGCTTTGACTGTGATTCTGGGCTTTAACCTTGAAATTAAAGCTTAATGTCAGATATGATCTCTGATTTAGTACCTGCTCTGCCATTTTGACAGTGTGGACTTTCAGAGTGATCTCAATTCTTGCTACTACTTTCTTGCTGTGTATCCTCAGTGTGTTTCATAGGAAGCAGCCATGAGACAGAAACAAGTATTAAGAAATATGATTAGTTACCTGAGGTGGACTTTCAGACTTAGAAAGCCAATATTTTGTATTTATGGCTTTTTGAAATAAAAATCCACAACTTTGTTACTCAAAATCATTGAGACTTAAAAATGCAGCCTTGCTTTGAGTATTAGTTCTTTGTTATTATATCTTGTGCTCACACTTGGGTGTAGTTGTCCCCCGAAGGCCTCATGCCATCATATATGGGATTTTTCCAGAGGTGGCTGGATTTAGAGTGTGTGACACTGAGATTGACTGACTGTGCAGGGCTCGGCTCAAGGGCACTAGGTGCTGCTTCCCTAAGTATTCTATGCAAGGGACAGAAAGAGCTGAGGGCATCCCTTGTTGCTTTGCTACCTTCTGCCCACCATGAACTGTTTCTCTGCTACAATGCCTGTGTGCCACACCACCCTGCTCTGGAGCCAGCTGATTATGGACAGAAACCTCCATAAACTGTGAGCCAAACAAGACTTTCCTCCTTTAACTTTGGGTGCCAGGTATATTGTCTAGGCAATAAGAAAAGTAACTAAGACACCTTGGAGACTTCACTATTTGAAAATAAAATCAACACATATGAAAATAATTCACTCTTCATTCCAAGACTGTAAAGAGAAAAACATAAAAATTCTGTTGTAGAATACATAAATCAGCATTTATATACTCTGTTCTGAAAGTTTACTCTTTTATATGTCCTGTTTATTTGGAAATACACAGTATTAAACACCTGGCCAGAATTGTGGTAAAATTTCAAGCTTAGCTTTTGTTTTCTGTTCAAATTACTTATCTGTGAATTTCATGCTTCCATTGCTGTACCTTTTTAGTTGCTGAATAAGATCATTAAGATATTAATTTTTGAACAAATAATTACTTTAATACTTACTTTACTGTGATATGGCATTTGGGCTGCAACACATATATTGCATAAACAGCTGCAAAGGTTTCATTTTTAATATCATTACCTTTCTGTCATTGTACTCAGAATATATTTTATTTAGCAAATATTTTAAGAATTTAAACATTAAAGTTTATGTTAAGGTTGCTTCACATTAATTCACCACATATTTATTATATTGAAACAACATTTCATCTGAAGATTCTTTTTTAGGCTCAGTTAAAATGTGTATACAAGAGCACCATAGTTACTTGTTTATAAAGCCTATTTAAAGCATCTCTCCGGAGGAGAGCATGGGGGAAGGGCTCCTGACCTGTCAGGAACTCAGGTGCCAACAGATCACAAAGCTTTGTATGTGGGACCAATCAAGTGCTATTTTAGTTTTCCCGTTAAGAACTGAGCAGGTTTTGATAGGACGACCCAGAGCGGACGTCAGCCCGGAGAGTGGGAGGTACAAAAGAAGGCCGGGATCAAACTACTGATCACCATTACCCCTCGGGCTCCCTGTGGCGTGCAGAAAGTACTGCTCACCTTTAGCTGGACTCGGTCTGCAGAAGGAGTTTCCTTTCTTTTCAGACCGTTATAAACGTAAATCTTCATGAACTTCTGCATTTGTTTTACCAGTTCTTGGTTCAAGAGGAAAGAATGTAGGAACTATATCAAAGAAAAAAAAAAGGAGAAGAAGAAGAAAAAGAAGAAGAAGAAGAAGAAGGAGGAGGAGGAGGAGGAGGAGGGGAAGCAGCACCAGTCCCATTCACAGTAACAAGTAAAATGAACTTGCAAATGATTTGAATTACTCTTGGCAAAAACCATCATTTTAGATTAGCAAGAGATCTGAGATGCATTTTAAGAAAAAAGGAATGTTTATGACTGTCCCAAAGTTGTGGTATTTTGAGAAAAGATCCCCCAAAGAATTCTGTGTTGATTTCTCTCCATTTTCAAGCCTCCAAATATTCGTCTATACTGCTATACTTTCATCTGTACATACTTACACTTATTCAAACAACTGTCAGTTTCTTGTAAATTATATAGAGCTCACAAAATATTATTGAATCACCTCATATACACTCACTTTATGTAATTTTCTGGAAGTAAAAGAAATGTGCATTTCAGACAAAACATTTTAATTACTGAAAATTTTATGACTCTCCACCTTCAGCATCAATTTGATTCACTTTGTGTCAAAATTGTAACCACTTGATTAACAGTGTTGTCAGTTGTGGTTTGATGTGCATTTCTATAATAATGATCTTAATTACTTTTTTCTTATGCTTATTGGTCACTTTGATGTTATTTGTTGTACTGAAATCTATTTAAATTCTTTACTCAGTTTTTAATTCAGTTTATATTTTACTATAGACTTGTCAAATTTCATCTATTTTGCTACATAAGTTCTCTGTCAAGTGTGGTTTGTAAAGATTTTCTCCCATTCTTTAGATTTCTCGAAGGCATACTTTGAAAAACAGAAAAGTTTACATTAGAAGTTTAGCTTATCTACTCTTTTACCATTGTGATACTTGGTGTTATATTTAAGAGAACATTGCCTAATGCAAAGTTACAAAAGCTTAGTTCTATTTTTTGTTGTGTAATTTTAGTTGTTAAAATTACTATTATCCATCGATGATATTATTTCATATTGTATCAGGTGGAATTACAAGTCTAATTGTTCATATATTGATATTCAAGTGACCAAGGGCTACTTGTTGAAGACTGTTTCCTTCCACTGAAATGCCTTGGTATAGTGTCTTTGGTAAAAATCAGTTGACCACTATTGTGAAGACGCATTTCATGCATAGTGACCTCATCTGTAAACTGCAGTGTTGACATGGACAGAGGGAGCACTTGCTTCTGTGTACATGCTGTCTTTTTCTTCTCCTCACCTCTGTACATCAGCTCCTACAAGTGTAACTGAAACTGCCTTCTAAAAATATCATTAGCTTCCAAAGCCATTTTCACTTTTCCCCCATGTCTGCCCTGCAAATGGATGCATTTTAAATATTTTTCATTACCATGTATCTTCAAGATTTATAAATTATATAGTTTAATGTGTTATTTAATATCAAGTGTAGTTTTCAATCAAAATGTCCTCCATTTATAGAACTGATCATGTATCAAATGCTATTTCTGACACTAAGCTTCAAAGAATGATTTATTATGAAAAGTATACCAATGGTAAAAAAGAGTTTTAAAATGTTGCCATACTTTTAAGTTTACATGCGTTAAAAAATGTAATTTTAGAAATAATCTGCATTCACTAAAGGAAACACAAATTTTCATAATTTTACTGCAGTAGGAACATATAAATCACCTCAATTCCGTACCAAATAGTACAGCAAAGTATCACAACACAGTGTCACAGCCAGGTGCTACAGCTCAAATGCTTAGAGCTATCGCAATTCGAAGACTGCAGAATTTATGAGTTACTCGAAGACAAAGCAAAACCTTTATCAGCTGCATGGATTGGTAAGTTTTTCCATTGTGAACTCTGAGCACTGAGTTGCAGAAGGTGTCAGTTCATACACCCCTGCGGAGAGGAAATGGAGCGGAACCTTGCAGGTGGAGATGCAGCTCAAAGCAACAACTTCTCCAGGTGCCGTAGCAAACACATTTGATGCACTGAGAAGGTACACGGAGCAGCACAAACATACACAGGGACATTTGGATACACCGAGCAGAAACAGCATGCAGCACAAATGGTTGCATCGCTAGGCTAGAATATTTTATGGAAAAAAAGAGAGAGGGAATAGGCAAGGGCTTGCCTTATCACGTATTATTGTTTCATCAATAGTCTTGAAATGTAGGTATAATATTGTGCAATAGATTTCTGAAATTTACTCTTCAAACACAACTGAAATTTTAAATCTGTCAACCCTCTATCCTCAGCCTCTGGCTCCGCCATTTCTTTTCTTTTTCTTTTTTTTTTTTTTCTGCCGTGCGCCTTTTCCATGTGAAACACATCGTGTAACTGCACTCAGGAAGAGGCTATCCTGTGACTGGCTTAGTTCCTCTAACATGGTACTTCGAATTCATCCGTATTGGTGCATATTGTAACATTTCCTTACATTCTTTCTTTCTTAAAGGCTTAATATTAATCCATTATACAAACCACATGTTTTTCAACCACTCCTCTGTTGATGGACACATATTTGTTCTTAAATGCTGTCCACTGTTT
>PVIR01003546.1:0-87648 GCA_004026965.1 Petromus typicus
AGGGACAGTCTGAGACAGGTGAGGCCAGCAGAGCCAAAGCACCAGACTCAAGCAGGGACTGGGCAGGCAGACACAAGCCAGGCAGGCTCTGGTCTGCACATTTAGGAAGGAAAGCAGCGTGCTATGGCCAGAGGCAGGGCTGTGTGGGTATATTGTTGTCTGTGTTGCATGGCAGTGAGAGTACACGGAGACATGGGACTGGGAGCCATTTCCCTGTCTGCCTTACTGAGACACTCTGCTTGAGTGACAGCATGCTTGGGAAGAGGCATTCCCAGGACACAGTGACTCATCCTGCCCACCCTGCTTGTTTTCTAAGGGAGAGTTTTGCTTTTGAGGTGCTGGGGATGGAATCCAGGCATCTTTTACTTTCCAGGTAAGCTGTCACTGAGAATACCCCTAGCCCAAGAAATGCAGTTTTATTTTCATTCATTGTGTCTTTCTTCATTGCTGAGACACAACATCTGTCACCCAAAGTTAAGGGAGGAAGAGTTTATTTTGGTTTACAGTTTATGGAGGTTTTAGTCCATAGTTGCTTTGCTTCAAAGCAGGGTGGCAGGGCAGAGAAAAAATAGTTCATACCAGGCAGAAGGCAGCAAATCCGCAAACTACAACAACAGCCCTCTTTCTGCTCCTTACATTCTATCCAGGCAACATGCCCTTAGGGTGAGTAGCACTCATACCCAAGAAAGGCCTTCCCATTATCCATATCCAGAACTATGCCAAACCAATCAGTGGACCAATTTAGTAATCACACACCCTTGAGCCATCCGAATGAATGGCATCATGCTCAGGTGGGCCCGGTACGAGTGTGCTTGTGATAAGGATGGGGTTTCAGCTGTTGCTTTTTCATTTGGTTTAGGGCTTTTGAAGACAGATGCATGTTTGATGTGGTGGGTGCTAAAAGTCTCCTCCTGCATTACTATAGAACAGCATCACATGTTCTAGATCCAGCCACCATTATTTATTTATCTTTAGTATGTGGATTGAATTTGTGACCTTGCACTTGCAAGGCGGGAACCAGAACCACTGAGCTAAATCCATGACCCAGCTGCCTTTTAAAAAGCTCTACCTGTGACTACATGAGACTTCGGAAGGATAACTAGATGCAAGCCCTGATACTTTGGTTTCAGAGGTTACTTGTTTAGCAAGATTGAATAGGATATTTTATCTTTTCAGGCTTTCTGAGCTCTAGTGTAGGGTGAATCACAAGCCCCAGAATACCCTGAGTGTTGAGAACAATTCCCCTGACTTGAAATAGGTGGGGGCAAGCGTAATTTAAGGCTAGTTACTGTGCTTTAGTGCTGTCAGTGGCCCAAGAGTGTGCCTGGTTTGGGACAGAGGTTGCACAGAGTCAGTCTTTGTGTTTGTATCTTTGGTTGATATTAGGTGTCATGATATAATGAGTGTCTGTATTACTGATGGAATAAATTACATGGAAAGGAGGTTTGCTGCATCCAATCTAGAGAAATTTAGACCCAGGATTCCAGTAGTGGCTTAGCCTAGCCCTGCCCAGTTCCAGGTATACTGTGTGCTTTTATGGGGCAGCAGTGCACTAAGTGTCAGATGGAGACCTATGCCCACTCCAGTCACTGCCAACTGGGGTGTACTGTGGTTTTACCCCAGTGTTTAGTAGTGAGTCTATGGCTTTTGGAGCTACACCATGGCTCTTTTCCTACCCGGAATTTCTCGTGAGGGCTCAGGCAGGAGAGGAGAGAAGAGCAGCCAGTGGCTCCACCAGACCTCTGTCCAGGCCAAGCTGACCTTGCACTGCTATGCTTGCTTCTTTGCAGTATGATGAGCATGTGATCAGCCCAAAGGAGTTCGTCCACCTGGCAGGGAAGTCCACGCTGAAGGACTGGAAGAGAGCCATCCGAATGAATGGCATCATGCTCAGGTGGGCCCGGTACGAGTGTGCTTGTGATAAGGATGGGGTTTCAGCTGTTGCTTTTTCATTTGGTTTAGGGCTTTTGAAGACAGATGCATGTTTGATGTGGTGGGTGCTAAAAGTCTCCTCCTGCATTACTGCACCTGCTCAAATCCCATTGGGAGTAGAGTCTTCATGCTATAGTAAGGACACTGTCAGACTTATGGATTTTGTATGTGCATGTGTGTATATGTGCATGTTTGTGTGTGTGAAATTTCATTTTAATTTCCACAAATTCTGCCCTCAGGGCTAGTCATTAAAAAAGCAAGGGTATAATCTAGTGTTTGCACATAAGGTGGGACTCAGGTTTAATCTCATTAGAACCTTTCACATCGTGCTTTATTTTTGTCTTCTTTATTGTTTTTTACTCAAGTCTCACATGGAGTACACAGATGGTTGGCCACTATGGTTGGCTTGTGTTATTTGTAAACCATCAGGCACACCTGTGTCTATATACCTGGAAGATGCCAGTGCCACAGGGCCAGTGTCTGCCTCCCTCCTTGCTTCCCCAGCTGATGTACTGCTTTGTGCCAGTCATTTTGGCCTGGAGAGTGACTGGCGGGGTATTTCCTACAGTCCTTAGTCCCACCCCTCTGAGTCAGCCTCTGATTTTCTAGAAAAGCTGACTACAGAGATGCAGACACATGACTAAAGGAGGTGTATGGAGAACTGTGTATATACCTGAGCCCTGCACAGCCTTTGGTAGAACTTCTGGCCCTGTTAATGGGACATAGCAGGCTGGCTGGTTGAGACTTCTGAACTTGGATGATGGCAAGAGAGAGGGTCTGGACAGACAGATCCCAGCTGGTTAGGCTGTACAGTTGCCTTCCTGGCAGATGAGAATGAGAAATGACAACAGCTTCAGATGCTGTCAGTCACGTGAGGCTTCTTTCCTGTCTGCATCTTCCAGAGGGTAGAACTTTCCCGGGGAGCAACTCCTACATCTTTGCTTCAGAACTGGGCCTCTCTTAATCCGGGCAGGCTATGCTGCCTTCCCTCGTGCCACAGTCACAGCATGGAGCAAGCAGGCACCTCCAAGATGCCCACCAGTCAGGGTCCTTTCTCCTTGTACTGGGCCTGGGTGGGTGGCCTGGGGCAGCTGTACTAGCTGCAATGTGTTCACATTGGAATTTTATTCCCTAGGATAAGTGCAGTCTATCTCCTATCTTGTGGGAGCCTCACCCAGTTAGTATCTCACCCAGAGCTGATCCTATAGGCAGGTGGCGTATTCAAGGCACAGGCAAGGTATCTCGGGTCTCACTTGGGCTATTCTGTCCCCTCTGCAGAAAGATCATGGACTCTGGGGAGCTGGACTTCTATCAGCATGACAAAGTCTGCTCCAATACCTGCCGTAGCACCAAAATTGACTTGTCAGGCGCCCGAGTGTCTCTGAGCAGCCCCACGTCTGCAGAGTACATCCCACTCACACCTGCTGCAGCTGATGGTAGGTGCAAGGGCCCTCCTGGACTTCAGTCTGTGTAGCCATCCTAGCCAGACCAAGTGGCACATGCCTGTAAATTCTAGCTACTTGAGAGGCTGAGGAAGGAGAATTTCAGGTTTAATACTAGCTAGGGTAACAGTAAAATTATCTTAAAATTTTAATTTTTATCTTGGTTTTTTTTTTTTTTTGGTGGGAGCCTCACCCAATTACCATCTCACTGAAAACTGATCCTACAGGGAGGTGGCCTATTCAAGGCACAGGCAAGATATCTCAGGTCTCACTTGGGCTGCTCTGTCCTCTCTGCAGAAAGATCATGGACTCTGGGGAGCTGGACTCCTGTTAGCACGACAAAGTCTGATAGAAGGAAAGTTGTTGTTTTGTTTTGTTTTGTTTTTTGAGACAGGGTCTTGCTTTGTAGTTCAGGCTGGCCTTGAACTCACTGTGCAGCTCAGGCAAGCCTCGAATTCGCAGCAGTCCTTCTGCCTCTGCCTCCTGAGTGCTGGCATTACAGGCATGAGCCACCACACCCAAAGTTTTATTTTTTTGAGGCAAGGTCTCATTATGTAGTTCAAGCTGGGATTTTTTTTTTTTTTGAGACAGGGCCTCCCTTGTAGTTCAGGCTAGCCCTGAGCTCACTACGTAGCCCAGGTGAGCTTCAAACTCAGAGCAATCCTCCTGCCTCTGCCTCCCAAGTGCTGGGATTACAGGCATGAGCCACCATGCCCAACACTGTAGTATGTGGTTCTGATTGCTGGTGGTCATGAGTCTCCATGCCTGGCATTGTTGTATGTGGTTACCAGCGATCTAACCTGGGCCCTTGTGCTTGCAAGACAGATGCCATAACCACTGAGCTAAATCCCTAGCCCTCAAGCTGATTTTTAACTCACTATATAGCCCCGGCTATGTTTGAACTCCTCCTGCCTCAGCTTCTCAAGTGCTGGTTTTATAGGCATATGCCAATATATATGGCTCTGTCTGAAATATTTTTTATTTTATTTTGTTTTCTTTTAAAAGATAGACAAGGGGGCTGGAGATTTAGCTCAGTGGTTCCGATGCCTGCCTTGCAAGTGCAAGGGCCCAGGTTCAATCCCTGGTAACCACATACAACAATGCCAGGTGTGGAGATTCACGCCTAGCAGCAGTCAGAACCAGATACAACAGTGCTGGGCGTGGTGGCTCACTCCTGTAATCCCTCTGGAGGCAGATGCTGGAGGATTGTTGTGAGTTCAAAGTTGAGCTCAGGGCCAGCCTAAACTACAAAAGCACAACCCTGTCTCAAAAAAAATAGACAAGGGGATGAGGATATAGTTTAGTGATGCTGCTCCTGCCTGGTAAGCTCAAGGTCCTGAGTTTTTTTTTTATTTTTTTGAGACAGGGTCTCGCTTTGTAGTTCAGGCTGGCCCTGAGCTCAGCCTCAAACTCACATCACAGCAATCCTCCTGCCTCTGCCTCCCAGGTGCTGGGATTACAGGCGTGAGCCACCACTCCCGGCACTGTGGTATGTGGTACTGATTGCTGCTGGGTGTGAGTCTCCACACCCAGTATTGTATGTGGTTACCAGGGATGGAACCCGGGTCCTTGGGTTTGCAAGGCAGGTGCTGGAACCACTGAGCTAAATCCCCAGCCCAAGGTCCTGAGTTTGATCCTTGGTACAGAAAAATCAATTATCAAGCTTCTTGGGAAAGGGAGGCTAAGTTTGAAAACTGATGTCTATATGTACATTTATTCTACTAAAATTTATCAGAAAACAACACCAACCTCACAGAGGGGGAGCAAAGGCTCTAGTCCTTTCTCTATAAATGTCTCTTCTCTAAGAGGCCTACAGTTCTCATACAGTGACTGTTTTAGATCAGTATCCATCCCTGCTAGTGACTCCACCCTAATCAAGATGTGCCTTGCATTCACTGTGCCACCCCCTCCCCGATACCCACTTCCTGAGTTGGGCAGATGTGTGATTCTACAGGGACCTTTAAAATGTACACATGAAAGTAAAGCTCAATAATTATTAATTATCATCATTACTATATTTCTACAGCTCTTAAATATTTTAATATTTCTGTACTAGAGCACAGTTTAAAAACCTCTATACATTTAGTGGTTTTCTTAGTCTGCTATACCATGGCTATTGTTGGATGAATGGTGGGTCTCACAATTAATAGTATCCTGGAATCAAGGAATGTGGGCTTAGGCCAGTAAATAGAACATGAAACAAACGAGAACCACCAAACTGCCTTAAGTCAGGTCCCTGACCCTTAACATAAGGGTCTTAAAGGGCCCATGCCAAGCAGAAGAGGGATGAGGACATGGCCCAGGAGCCAAGGAACTGGGGCAGCAGGTCAGGAGAAGCATAGAAGGGAGATAGGAAAACTGCCCAGGGAAGGGCCCATCTTGAAGGAGGGAGAAAGGACACTTATGAGGGAGCTGTGTCAGCTGACAGGATGGGGAAAGGGGTGGGGCGGCCGGGGAGTGTCAGCTTTGCTCCCCAGCACAGATCCATGTCATTTGTAATTTGGCAGAAAGATGACCTGTGTCCCTGGACCAGAGGGATTGTTATAGCCTGGACTGGAGAAAGTCACAGGTGGCAAAGGAGCCAGAGGGGGCAAAAAAAAGCAACTCCTCCACAAAGGTTAGGGCAACAATGTGGCAGGAAGTGAGTGGGTCAGGCAGAGGACTAGGGGTACAGGTCCCAGATAGAAATGGGGGCCAAGAGGAAAATGAATAGATTTGAGGGATGTGAAGGTGGAACTGTGAGAAGGTGCCTGGAGGGAGGACCCTGTCTGGGGCAGGTGGAAGGGTCTGCTGGGTAGGCAGAGAGCAAGGCGATGATGCGGGGCCTGCAGGCGTTGAGCACAGGGCCATCACTGTGTCTGCCTGCAGCAGCATCCTGGGGTCAGAGGATGAGCACAGTACCCCAGGCCAGGCTGAGCCAGCATCAGACCACCTTGAGGAGCAAAGAGGCAGGAGCAGTAGGTGCAGTGTTGGTGCTGTCCGGAGTGGTGACTACATATTGTCATCCTTCACAGCTGTACCACCACTCACACAAGTTCATTACTGTTTGGTGTCAGCTGGCCCCACAACCGGTGTCAGAAACTTTAGAAAAGGGATCTGTGCATCCAGCCTGTCTGAGCAGAGCACTCCTCTGGGCCCCTCCCTGGATACTTTACCTTTTACCTAGGGTCCTGCCTGGTCAGGTTGGTCTCCTCCTTCCTCATACAGAAATCTGGTGAATTGTCAGGTTCCTTGAGAGGGAAGACTGAAGTGTTCTTTAAGTCATTTTCATTATGAAATAGTAAACATGTAGAGAAATAAAGAATACTAAAGGAACTTCCCTGTGGCCCTGGCCGTCCCTCACCCAAGGCTGGCCCTGCAGTTGTAGCTGAGCCCCCTCAATGTTCAATGGCTTGCAGAGCCGTGCGTCATTCTGTCTTCTGGCTGGTGTCTGCTGTAAGTCCTCCCTGCCCTTTGGACTTCGAGTGATGATTTAGGACACTCTCCCATGCTCACTCAGTACTATAGACGGGTTAACTGTTCCTTGGAATTCATCCAGCTTTCTGAATGGAAAATTCTTTTTGAACCGAGGCTGGAGTGGAGTTGGGTCCTGAGCTCTTGGTTGTGTCATCTGATGATGTCTGGCAGTGTCACGTCCCGTTCCCGAGGGCTACTCATCTGGCATCGAACCACGGGCAGGGGTCATCACGCGGAGACGAAATGGTGGAGAAGCCTTTATTGCCAGCGCTCTTAGCCCTTATATACAGCCCCACTTCCTTGTTCCCAGCCGCCCCAAACCAGTCTTATAGGGGGCAGTCTCTGTCTCTGTTTTCCCTTAATCACTGTGGCCCGGAGGGGCCCGATGTTTAGCTGTTTACATGCTGCCTTGTATTTCCTTGATGGAGCCAGCGTTGGTTAGCCTCAGGGGACCCCACATCTCCCCCCTTCTTCTTTAGACACCAAAAGGGCTCGACCAGTGCCTGTCTTAGGTTGAGGACGATGCACTTCACTGCTTACCCGTCATCGGGTGTACCAGCGGTGCCAGTGGATACCCCTGTCTTAGGTTGCTAGTGCTGCATCTCCTTCTTACCCGTCTTTGACTACATGGCCATCATGCTGAGCCAAATGTGGGAGGAGGGGTCTCTAGCTTCCATCGCCACGAGGGCCTGACGTACATGTAGCTGTTGGTCGTTGAAATTATGAAGAAAGAATAGGGCGTGAGCGGAATGCAGGGGTTACTTGCTGAGAAATTAAGGCATGCAATAGCAAAACAGCCTGAAACGATCGGCAGTCTCCACCAGTAGCGAGGCACTCTCTGCCTTAATTGGAGTGCCATTTTCTTGCAGGAGAAGGCGGACCTGCCGCTCCATAACCTGTCTAAAGTGGGAGGACCCCATAGTGAGACGGTCCTGAATTCAATACACCCCTACTTACTGTGCCAGCCCGGGGTGGCCCGGTGGCAAGTCCTCATCATGCCAGATCTCGGTGGGACCTCCAGCTGTCACGTCCCGTTCCCGAGGGCTACTCATCTGGCATCGAACCACGGGCGGGGGTCATCACGCGGAGACGAAATGGTGGAGAAGCCTTTATTGCCAGCGCTCTCAGCCCTTATATACAGCCCCACTTCCTTGTTCCCAACTGCCCCAAACCAGTCTTATAGGGGGCAGTCTCTGTCTGTTTTCCCTTAATCGCTGTGGCCCAGAGGGGCCGATGTTTAGCTGTTTACGTGCCACCTTGTACTTCCTTGATGGAGCCGGCGTTGTTTAGCCTCAGGGGACCCCACATCGCAGTGCTGTCTTTCCACCCCTGTCAGTTGCTGTCGCTAAGCTGTCACTCTCTAGTGTGGGGATGGAGTGTGCTGCCATGTGATCGAGGATTTCCTGTTGCTCACCCATGTGTGACTACTTTATAGCTCTTGACATATCCCAGGGAGAAGGAGAGAGAGGCCAGGGTGACTTGAGACCTTGTTGTTTGCCTCCTGTCCTTTCTGTGTCTTGCCTAGCAGACCGTAGATCATAGTGCTGAATTCTGAGAAGCCTGGGGATACTTGGGCAGTTGTAATCAGAGTGAGTGCCTATTGTTGGCTTACTTTGGCTGGGTGACTATGGTTTGTAGCAATCTGAAGATACCAAATGCATAACTCTTTCCCCAGTCAGACCCCAGATTGGTTGCTGGGGAAGTCAGGACAGAGCCCCTCCTGGGTTACTTGGAGGCAGTATAGAGAGGGTCCATTCAGAGTCCTGGTGGCCAACATAGAAGTTGGGCCTAGGGCTTTCTGCCCTGCCTTACTAAAGTCACCCCCGGCAAATGGGCACCACTAATGCTTTCTTCTAAGGGAGGACCAAGCTTTGGAGTTTTCTAACCATGGTTGTTCTACCTGGGGAAAGCAGAGTTTGATTAGGATTCAACTCTTCCTGAAGTTTGTTTCTTTAGCCTATCATCTTTAAGAGCCTACAACTTAGCCATTGTGTAGTTGGTAAAAGCTTGTGTACCAGTCCAGGGTCTCACTCTGTAGTTCAGGCTGGCGCCAAACTCACTATGTAGCCCAGGCCAGCCTCAGCCTCACAGCAATCCTCATGCCTCTTAAAGGCATGAGCCACTATGCGTGGCACTGTGGTATGTGGTTACTGGGAATTGAACCAGGGATTTAGCTCAGTGGCACTATGCTTACCTTGCAAGCATAAGGGCAGATGTGTTAATTGGCTTTCCTGTTGCTGCACACTGCCCAGCCTCACAATTTAAAGGTGAAGTTTCATGCGGCTCACGTTTTACTGCATTCAGTTCATCATCAGGCTTTTTGAAGGTGGGAACTTCATGGTGCCAAAGCAGAGATGCCTAGTTTCTGATGGCTAGGAAACAGTGCCAGTGGGGAGGTGTGAGGGACTAGGCTAGACCCCAAGGTCCCAGCTCCTCAACACCCCCATACCCAGAGAAGTGTGCCCTGTCACCTCCGGCAGGTCCAAAGCCCGCCAATACATACTGCCCTAAACAGCACAACAGGATAGCTCTTTGTTACACTAGTGGGTGTGAGCTTGTCATTCTGTGAAAACAGATGAAAGAAGGGATTCAAGTGTATCCTTGAGAGAATTGGCAGGGCTCGGGAGGGTGCAGAGACCACTGTGCAGAATGACACCACGCTTCATTGTGCTTGTAGTGAACGGTTCACCTGCCACCATCACCATAGAGACCTGTGAAGACCCCAGTGACTGGACAACGGCTATTGGAGGTACAGCCTTGCAGATATTTCATGAGTGCAGGTGGCCTGTGGGAAAATCATGAATCCATCCTTGGGCCTGGCTGGGGTTGGGCTCTGGCTGCTGTGGTTCTGGGAACTCTGAAGTGACCTTAGACACTAACCTGTTAGACTTACAGGCTAAGTAATGTGTGCCTAGTGCTGCAACTTCCGTGGGCAGCATCCTTGGAGCTGTCCTTTGCTCTTTCTCACTACGGGCTCCCCCAAGCAGCAATACTTTTCCTGCCCACCGAGCCCTTTCTTTCCCTCACAGATGACACGTTTGCTTTCTGGCGGGGACTGAAGGATGCTGGTCTGCTGGATGAGGTCATACAGGAGTTCCACCAGGAACTAGAGGAGACTATGAAAGGTCTACAGCAGCGGGTGCAGGATCCTCCCCTGCAGCTCCGAGGTGAGGTGCCCTAAGGTTCCCTCTTGCCAGCTCCTGCCAGGCTCTGCTATACAGCTCGGATGAGACCTGGCCTAGAGGCGGGACCGTGCTGTGCTGACAGTGGGAGGGTCAGTTGGCATGCGTCCTGGGCTTCACGGAGCTGAGCTGCTCCTACTGGCCAGATCCCTAGGGACCATGCCCAGCCCTGGGGTCTGGGCCCTCAGGGAGGGAAGCTGGGTTCTCATCCAGTGTTCACGTTGCTCCTTTAAGATGCTGTCCTCCTCAACAACATTGTACAGAATTTTGGCATGCTGGACCTGGTGAAAAAGGTGCTGGCCAGCCACAAGTGCCAGATGGACCGCTCACGGGAACAGTATGCCCGGGACTTGGCAGGTAAACTAGCAGTGAGCTGGGGGTTCTTGGAGCCTGTGGGCTCATCTCCACTGAGGTGAAAGTAAGAGGAACCCAGGCTTCACACTCTGGAAAGTCAGTAAAACTCAGATAGCTATGGCCAGAATTTACCAGGGCAGATAGTACAGGCTGTTATATTTAGTGGCCTTTCTGTAATACCAAGAAGTTTTTACGAGAAATGACAGAAAAGTGAAAAGGGGGGCCGCTCACCAGTCTTGCTCCTGTGGTACCGTATGTTTATTCTAGGGTCTCTGTGGTATTGATACTTACATGTGTTCACTGTGTATACACCGCATATGTATGTTGTGTACATTGTGTAAGCCTATAAATAGGCTTATTACCCAGGGTCTTTGGTGCCACAGAAATTGTACAGAGATTATGACTAGAACACGTTAGAGCAGGTGGGGAAGGTCTGGCACATACATGTCCATCTGTGGAGTGGCAGCCCTGGGTCATCCAAGGACCATCTGAGGCCCTGCTCTGCTGACCTCGCCCTTAGCAGGTTGTCAGGTTGCTGTTAGCTCTTGGGCTTCCTGACACACTGTGTGTGTCTCCTACAGCCCTGGAGCAGCAGTGTGATGAGCACCGCCGCCGTGCCAAGGAACTGAAACACAAGTCCCAGCACCTCAGCAACGTGCTCATGACGCTGACTCCTGTGTCCCTGCCACCCCCCATGAAGCGGCCCCGGCTCGCACGGGCCACATCTGGACCAGCCTCCATGGCCTCACAGGTGCTTACTCAGTCTGCACAGATCGCTCTCGGCCCAGGTGTGCCAGTGTCCCAGCTGACCAGTGTACCACTTGGCAAAGTGGTGTCCACGCTGCCCTCAACCGTCCTGGGCAAGAGCTCCCCTCAAGCTCCCCCAGCCAGCTCACCAGCTTCTCCACTGCTTGGGGGCTACACAGTCCTGGCCTCCTCAGGCTCCACTTTCCCTAGCACAGTGGAGATCCACCCGGACGCATCCAGCCTCACCGTCCTGAGCACGGCAGCCATGCAGGATGGCAGCACAGTGCTGAAGGTGGTCAGCCCACTACAGCTGCTCACCCTGCCCAGCCTGGGCCCCACCCTGCAGAATGTGGCCCAGGCATCACCGGCAGGCAGCACAATTGTGACAGTGCCCACAGTGGCTGCCCCAGGGCCGGACGAGCACACAGCCACCATTGAGGTGGCTGCTATGGCAGAGGACCATGAGCAGAAGTAGCTGATAGGGAGGAAGCAGCCCTCAGGGTGACAGGGCTGGCTGCCTCTCCTCAGGCCGCTGCAGGCAGAGGCCACAGAGCTGGCTCAGCTCAGGCAGGTCTCATGGGCTGAACCAAAGAGAGGACTTGCCAGAAGACTCAAGAGAAGAGGGACAGAAAGATGCCAGCAACCTGAAAAATCGGTCTTCACCTTCTAAACTCCCTCCCCTTTTTTCTTGGGAAATACACTTTTCCATCTATTGCTTATTAATACTGTTTACAAGTTGGCCTTGACCAGGAGCCAGGGGGACTGTGACCAGGAGGACTGGGTAGAGCTAGGTGCAGGCAGCAGAGGCATGGGTGGCAGCCACTTGACACCCTGCAGGTGCTGGTGGCACCAGGGTCCAGCCAAGTCGCTGAAGTCCTGGTGCCTGTGCCCCCGTTGGGCCCGTCTTGGGGTCTGAACCTGCTGGGGGGGGGGGGTGTCATAACTAACACATGTCTTGGGAAATGTACCCAAGTGTGGAAACCTATGGATCCTATGGATTTGGTTTCTTCCCACAGTTTTCTGTAGGTTTAGTGTGGCCAACGCCCCGCTTTTCTGCCTGTGGAAACATGGCTCCGGGGTGGGGTGTAGACCCAGCAGGTGCTCAGGGGGCCAAGAGGCCCTACACACCAAGTGAGGTCTGGGCACCACTGCACATGTGTTACAGGTGTTTTAAGTGAATTGCTTAGTAAGCTTCTAGAAAGAGTCAAATTTATTGCATTTTCAACCAAAATTATGCTGAGTGCCTAGGATTCCCAAGTGGGCTCTAGGGTGGGCCTGGGCACCTGTACATGCACTTGGCTGGGTGAGGAGGTCCTGGGCTGCAGCCTGCCTGAGAGGATTTGTTTGGCAGTGTTCCTTCAGACTTGGGGTGACTCAGGTGGCTCCCTGTGGGTAGCCTGCTGTTGGGACCTCCATGTGAGTGCTCAGTACCCTAAGCCTTCCCTGGAGGTGGAGTTGAGCCCCCGGCCAGAGGGAGAGCCCTAGGGTATTAAGAGGAGGCTACCCAAGGCAGGGAGGACCCGCTGAGACAGAGGAGCCCATGAAGGCTCTGTCTGGTAGTTTGCAGGTCTAGGTTGGGCTCCTGAGGAGTACTGCCAGGGCCAGCCTCCAGGCACAGCTCCTGGGCCGGAGATTTCAGGGAATAGGATGTCCAGGCTGCTTGTAGGTATGACTTAGGACGGTCCTCAAGGACCAGTTCTCCTTGGACTCTCCTGCTGGATTTATGTCAGCCAAAGGCCTTTATCCAGAGGTCCTCACAGCAGGGGGGTTGCCGCTGCCCCGCTTCACGGTATGAAAGGGAACAAGCTGTCCGTGTGTCCATCAGTCCATCCCCTTGGGTGTCCAGACCCCTCGTGCACCTGGCTCACACCAGGGCCCTGTCTGCTTCCCCAACCCACATCAAGCTACTGAGGTTCTGTTTCTTTGTTTTCCTTCTCTTACACCATTGTTGCTGTTGTCGTGAATCAGCTGGTTTCAGCATGATGTTAACCTGTTTGTGCACCTACTCCTTTTTTAAAATTCATTTTTATTCAAGTTGTGAGTCTTGTTACGTGCAGCAGTGTGACCCTTGGTTCAGCAGGAGGGGCCAGCAGGTGTGGCACTGCCCAGACCCTGTTGGAGACAGTGTCACTAAAGAAACACCTGTTACCCTGGGAGTCAGAGACCTTCCAGGGAGCAACCAAGGTGCTCTCTATATTTTGAGTTGTGGGTCAGTTTTTCTTTATAAGCACCAGGCTGGGACCTTTCAGACTGTACCCCTTAGTCCATGGAGGTACTAGATGAGAAAGATACAGAGCCATATAAATATAAGCCCCAAACCAGCTTCAAATTAATTTCCACCCCTCTTCTCAGTGCCCCCCAGGCTGCCCACTGACAGCTGCTGCCAGCCCATCCTCCAAGGCTGCTTCTGTTAGGGTGGGCAGGGACTGGGGATAAGAGGGCAGAACTGCCAGCAGTGGGAGCTGGGCAGTGTCCCCCATTGACTCTCACCTGCCTGCTGCTCCTCAGGCTAGCTGGGCTTCTGTTCCCCAGTCAGACCTTTGGAGCCTCTCAGCCACATGCAAGCACGGGTGTTCATGCTGCCTTCAGTTTCGTTTTCTGAGAATATAGGACTGATTTGGTTTTGCAGAAGGGCAAAGGGTGAGAGCTCTCAGTGCCTGCCTGGAGGCACCCTTGAAAAGGGCAGTGTTTGAGTCCCACTTTGTATGGCGTTTTGCAAGTATCTGCTTGGTACTTTGATTTAAAATAAAAGCATTTTTCATAATTTCTGCCTTTCTCTTACAATGAAAGACTGGAGAGAACCAAATTAAATGTAAAAGCAAGCTGAGTAAGGTGACTCACATCTGTAATTCTAGCTACATGGAGGCTGAGGCAGGAGAATCATAAGTTTGAAGTTAGCCTGGGGAGGTTAGTGAGACCCTGCCAGTAAATGAGAAGGGGATGGAGGGTGCACTCAGTGATAGAATGCCTGCCTAACGCGAGGTACCAGTTTGATCCCTGGTATCAAAAAAAGTTTTTAAAAACTTGTAAAAGCATACCCTTGGGACAGTGCCAGCCTGTTTCAGTTCCTGCACATGTACATGGATGCTCTGTCCTTTCAAAGTGTGGTCTGGGCTCCTGGGTTCTTCCGAAGTATCCCAAGGTCAAGCGGTTTTTGAAATAGCAGGTGCCATTTGGTTTCTCTGCCACGTGGAGACCTTTGTCGTGGCCTCCACTCGTGTCTGCTGCAGCACCACTGTCAGGCTGGGCACCTATGGACAACAGCAGTGCGTAGCTCAGTCCCGGAGTCTGGAGCCCAGGTTCCAGGCTGACACTACTGAGGGTGTCCAGGCTGCTCTGAACTTCATGGGGATGAGGGGCAGGCCGCTGCCTTGATGCAAAGCTGTAGTCCCAGGCGCCCCCACCAGAGGGCAGGGAGAGGCCATGAACCTGCACTTGGGAGCAATCCAGGTCTTCCCTGCCTAGCTGCTAGTCTCTTACCCAGTTCTGTGTCCTGCTCTGGTGCCACCATCCCCAAGATGTCCTGGGGGAACCTCTCAAGTCCCAGGGGGTGAACGGATGGCAAGCAGTGTGTCATGCCTCTCCTAAGGGTGAGTGTCACTGAGTGTCTCCTATCGAGACAGAGCGGCTGGTGATTTGAAAGTCAGGGAGTAGTCCCCTTTGGTGGGCTCTGTGTGGATCTGTGCTGAAGACCTGCCCTTCTGATGTACCTTGTTCCACGTGTGCTCCATGGCAGTGGGAAGCTGACAGGCCCCAGACCCTTGGTGCACACTCACACTCAGAGGGCCTCCGTGGCCCACCCACCTCACTGCTGCAAGCACCTTGGGTTCATTGTCCAGCTGTGCCGAGCGGCGTGTGGAAGGCTGAGGATACAGATCAAGGTGGGTATTTCTTGTGTTTTAAGGTGATGTTAGTAAATACATGTGGTTGATGCAGCTGCCTGCTCCACTTTTCAGACAGTGTGAATGCAGTCTCAGTGCCAGTTAAGAACTGGTGCCTCATGTTTTCTTTAAATACGGAGGAGTGGGATCGAGTGGAATGTTCAGAGACTAATTATGTGGTAAAAATTGTATTCAGGAAACTTTCTGTTTTCCCATACTGAGGATTGAATTCCGGACCTTGCTGCTCAGCTAAAGCCCCAGGCCCTGGGAAGTTTCATGGTAGATGCTAGTCCAGAAGTCGGAAAAACATTTTTTGGAGGATTTCCTCTTCAATTAAGCAACATTCCTCCCTAGTCTGTTCACCTGGGATTCTTTTTGCACAACATTAAAATTTTTTTAAAATCATGCCTGTTTTCTTTTTATGGCTTTATTTATTTTTTTTGGTACCAGGAGTCGAACTTGGGACCTTGTGTTTGCAAGGCAGGCTCCAGAACCAGTGGACTAAGTCTCTGGCCTTTTTTGTTCTAAATTCTAGTTTAAGGTGGGCATCATAGCGTACACCTGTAAACCTAGCATTTGGGAGGCTGAGGCAGGAGGACTGCCATGAGTTTGAGGCCAGCCTGGGCTACATAGTGAATTCAAGGGCCAGGCTGAACAACAAAGCAAGATCCTGTTTCAAAAAACCAAAACCACAAATAAATTAAATGTAAAAACAAATAGATAAATTCTAGTTTAATATTGTTTAGTTGGCATTTATTTAATTTTGTTTGGAAGGTGTTTTACATATTTCTTTCTATTTTTAATTTTATTTATTTATTTATTTATTTATTTATTTTTTGAGACAGGGTCTCGCTTTGTAGTTCAGGCTGGCCCTGAGCTCAGCCTCAAACTCATATCACAGCAATCCTCCTGCCTCTGCCTCCCGAGTGCTGGGATTACAGGCGTGAGCCACCATGCCTGGCACTGTGGTATGTGGTACTGATTGCTGCTGGGCGTGTCTCCACGCCCAGTAATGTATGTGGCTACCGGAGATCAAACCAGGCCCTTGCACTTGCAAGACAGGCACCGGAACCACTGAGCTAAATCCCCAGCCCTAATTTAAAATTTTTGAAGTAGAGTTTTGTTAAGAAGTTATAGCTAGCCCTGAACTCCCTCTGTGTGTAGCTCAGGCTGGCCTCAAACTCACAGCAATCTTTTGGCCTCAGCCCCTCAAGTGCTGGGATTGTATGTGTGCACCATCACACCCGGCTCCGATTTTATTTTTAATCATGTTGCCTTTGTGTTTTGTTAAGTCTCTGGTGGGTAGCAAATAGCTGTCTTACTTTCTTTTAAAATTTAATTGTGACATTTAATCCTTTAATACGATACTTTAATCCTTTTTTATTTATTGTAATTATTGCTCTATAGTCTTATTTGGATTTGTGTCTCATTAGGTTATCCTGAAGCTGAAATACTTATAAGAAATTTTCTTTTTTCCCCAGTACTGGGAGTTGAGCACTCTTTCACTGAGTGACATCTCCAGCCATTTTTATTTTATTTTATTTTATTTTTTTGAGACAGGGTCTCATTTTGTAGTTCAGGCTGGCCCTGAGCTCAGCCTCCAACTCACATCACAGCAATCCTCCTGCCTCTGCCTCCCAAGTGCTGAGATTACAGATGTGAGCCACCACGCCTGGCACTGTGGTATGTGGTACTGATTGCTGCTGGGGTGAGTCTCCATGCCTAGTATTCTTATGTGGTTACCGGAATCGAACCCTGGTCCTTGCGCTTGCAAGACAGGCGCTGGAACCACTGAGCTATACCCCGGCCCCATTTTTATTTTTTAATTTTATTTATTTATTTATTTTAGGTTTTTTGAGACAGGGTCTCGCTTTGTAGTTCAGGCTGGCCCTGAGCTCAGCCTCAAACTCACATCACAGCAATCCTCCTGCCTCTGCCTCCCGAGTGTTGGGATTATAGGTGTGAGCCACCACGCCTGGCACTGTGGTATGTGGTACTGATTGCTGCTGGGGTGAGTCTCCACGCCCAGTATTGTTATGTGGTTACCAGGGATCAAACCCGGGCCCTTGTGCTTGCAAGACAGGTGCCAGAACCACTGAGCTAACTTCCCAGCCCCCCCCCATTTTTATTTTTTATTTTGTGGCAGGGTCTAGCTAAGTTGCCTAGGAAGGCTCAAACTTGTAATCCTTCTGCTTCAGCCTCTGCAGTGAGAGGGCTGCAGGGATGATGAGCATGTGTGTGTGTGTGCCTGTGTTTGCCTGTGTGTGCATGCATGCATGCGGACACACATATGGACACACATGGAGTGCTAGGGTCACTCAGAGCTACATGCATACTGCTGCTGAGCTACACTGCGGCTCAGAAATCTTGACTTGCATTTTCAGGTTTTTTTGTTTTTGTTTTTGTTTTGAGACAGGGTCTTGCTTTTGTGGTTCAGTCTGGCCCTGAGCTCAGCCTCAAACTCAAATCACAGCAATCCTCCTGCCTCTGCCTCCTGAGTGCTGGGATTACAGGCATGAGCCACCACACCCGGCACTATAGTATGTGTCACTGGTTGCTGCTGGGGTGAGTCTCCACGCCCAGCATTGTATGTGGTTACGGGGGATCGAACCCGGGCCCTTGAGCTTGCAAGACAGGCACCGGAACCACTTAGCCAAATCCCCGGCCCTTGACTTGCTTTTTCTTCTGGATTAATCTGACTTGCATTTCTTCTTTGTTGATTTTTTTTTTTTAAGAAAATAAGACCCTGTCTCAAAAACAAAACAATAAAAAGGCTCTACTGACATTTACTATACACTTTTATATTCATTTGAAAGTGCTCTTATTTCAGTGGAAACACAAGTACTGGTCTCTGTGTTATGTTTAGATAGGTTTAATTCATGTAAAATCTAAAATATCAGGCTATCAGTTCCTGAGAACATGCCCATTGTGGACCTGAACTGCGTGTTGGGGTGATCACAGAGCCCCGGGGCTGTGGTGCAGATGCTGATGGAGTGAGGAGCCCTCAGGGAGTCTGCCTTCTGCATTCCCTTCTTCTGGCACAGAACACCAGCACTGTGGTGGTGCCAATGTGGTGGTCAGCTCAGGAAGGATCACCCGCACATCAAGCAAGAAGGGAGAAAACCACTGCGACAGCTGTGTCCAGAGGTCCCCAGTTACAGGTGCGGCTTTTCAGAGGTGGCCGGATCTGGTGTGTGACGCTGAGATTGCTTCTCAGTGCAATGTAGAGTCAAGGGCACAAGGATTAAGGTTGTGAGTGTTCCCACCCTAAGTAGCATGGATAAGACGAAAGGGGACAGAAACAGCTGTGACCCTCCCTTGAGGCTTTGCTACCTTCCGTTGTGGTGGTACCTACCATTGTGGTGGTTCTTGGCACCAGCTGTCCCCTGAATTTGTCCTGCACAGTTTTGGGTCACTTCACATAGCCACACTGATAGCAACACACTGCATCTATCAGCAACTTCTCTGAGCCAGTGTTCATATTGCTGCCCTGAGGGACTAGACCTGGACGAGGAAGACATCACTGAGAGGTGACTGCTCTGTTGGCATGAGGGTGGTGCTGAGCTCTTCTCACTACTGTGGGGTTTACAAAAGGCAGTTGGACTTGGCCTTGACCAGGGTGCGTGGGTTGTTCCAGGCTAGCTTCCATGAGTCTCTGATCAGGATCAAGGTAGGGTGAGTTTGAGGGTTCTGGTTTTTTGTCCCTGGCCCCAATGTTCATGCTGCTTAGAAGGCAAAATGGACTACATCCCAGGTCCTGTTAGATCCTGTCTGGCTGCAGGTCCAGACTCCATGAAAGGTCAGGTGAGGTGGGCAGCACCTTGGGCTCCCAAACCAGCCAGAGGACAGGCCAAGCAGAGCAGCAAAGGCATGCTTGAGGTCCACTTAAGGGCTACTGCTGGGTACCCATGTTTATTCAATCAGCAGACTATGTAGGGGGCCACAGTAGAGAGGGAGATCGGACTGGTCACAGTGCCCCCAGGACCATCTCTGAGGCTGCCCTAGAGGCTCTCAAGGGTCAGTGGCTTGGCCTAGCAGGTCATGGTCCACCCACCCAGCTATGTGGGGAATGACTTATCCTTTTTCAGTTTTTTGAGACAAGGTTTTGCTTTGTAGTTCAGGCTGGTCCTGAGCTCCTTATGTAGCCCAGGCTAGCCTTGAACTCACAGCAGTCCTCCTGCCTCTACCTCCTGAGGGCTGGGATTACAGGTGTGAGCTACCACATCTAGCAGTGCGGTATGTGATTGATCACCAGGGATTCAACTCCAGGACCTTGTGCTTGCGAGGCAGATGCCAAACCACTGAGGTAAATCCCTGGCTCAAAAACTGGCCTTATTTTTGAATTTTATGATTTTAAAATAATCTCAGGCTAGCAGTGTGATGTAGAATACTTCCCTAGCATGCTCAGAGTGCTGGGTTTGATACCAGCCACACAAAATAAGTAAATAATTCTGCTTACATTAGACTTGCGTATTTTTACTATATTTTCTCTCAGCCAGTGGCTTGCCTTTTTTTCTCATGGCTGTTTTGACTAGCTAACACATTTTGATATTATTTCTGTGAGTTCCTTTCACATCCTTGCCCACCCAGGATGTGGAGCGCACAGTTGTCTTAGTTTCTTTTCCCTCATTGTGGAAACAAAATTACACCCAAAGTTAAAGGGGAAAAAGTTTATTTAGCTCACAGTTTGTAGGGGTTTCACTCCATCATTGGCTGGCTCTAAGGCAGAGGGGCAAGCTGGAGGGGCACTGCACAGGAGAACCGTTCTTGGCACACAGAAGGTAGCAAAGCCTCAAGGGAGGGTCACAGCTGTTTCTGTCCCCTTTCGTCTTATCCATGCTACTTAGGGTGGGAACACTCACAACCTTAATCCTTGTGCCCTTGAGCCTACATTGCACTGAGAAGCAATCTCAGCGTCACACACCAGATCCGGCCACCTCTGAAAAGCCGCACCTGTAACTGGGGACCTCTGGACACAGCTGCCGCAGTGGTTTTCTCCCTTCTCACTTGATGTGCAGGTGATCCTTCCTGAGCTGACAGATGTGTAAAGTAAGCCAGGCCTCGAGGCTTGTTCTTCTCTAACTGCTCTTTGGTCGGTCCAACCCCATTTGTTAAGGATATCCATCTCTGCTTGGGTCCTAAAAGAACCCCTTTCGACATGTGTGGATTTGTGATGGCTCCCAACACTGGAGCTGTGTGCAGGCTCCAGCAGCTTTCGGAGAGCTTTAGATCACAGAGAAGAGCCTTCGCCAATCCCTGCAGCAGGAGGAGCCTAACACGAAAGACCACGCAGTCGTTAATTTCCTCTCTGCGTTGGCTGACCCTGAAGGTGCCTGGGAGAAGCTGGGTGTTGCTGCTGGTGCATTTGCCTTGTGGGTAACAGTGCATAGTGAGATGTGAGGCCCAGAGGCCAGAAGTGTGAGTAGACCGAAGCTCTGTGTGTCTGTGTTCCAGGGAGGGGCAGGTAGATAAAAGGTTATGGTGGGAAGGGAGGACGCACTTGTTCCCAAGCCTTGGCTTCCTCTGGGTGCAGCTGCCTCCCTCATGTAGTGTGAGAGAATCAGTGCCCCAGGACACCAGGCCTTGGATATCCTAGCCTCAGCACAGGAAGGTTCTCCACCCTTGCTTGGAATGTAGCCGCAGTTTTGTGTGGAGTGGAAAGGCCCTGCCGACCCCACCCTTCCTGGTCCAGTGACTGTGGGGAGGCACCAAGGGACAACAAGCCCTTGAGACAACTCTAGGATGACCTTAGGAGGGGTCTGATCAAGGCACAGATTTTGTGGAGGGTGGGGCAGTGGGGTGCAGCGGGGCAGGGAAGAGCCTAACTCCTGTGGCTCCTCATGCCTTACCAAGAAAGACCCTTTCCAGCACATGACAACCATCATTGGGGTCTTTAGTTCCCCCTGCTCCAGGCTTCCTGCTCAGGACCTAATCTGAGGACTCCAGGTAAGGGCCTGTATACTTCTGGGACGAACTGCGTCTTGTCTGGTCCACCTGGTGGAGAAGAAGCTCCTCACTAGCCCAGGAGGGAGGCCTAAGTCCTTCCCTGGGCCAAGCTCGGGTCCCTGAGGCACTGGCAAGATCTAGAATGTGTGAGGTCTACTGCACTGCACTCAGTGTTTGTGCCCACCCCAGGGTGCCCCCTCTGGAAGGGTGGAGGGTGTCTGGAAGGGAACACTGCCGTCAAATGGGCCAAGATAGTGTAGGTTCTTGTGGATGGCAAGGAAAGAATTGGCAAGTGTGCACTCTGTAGTAAGTGGTGGGTAGCTACGGTTATTGAAGCCCCCTGGGAAGGCGGCAGCAGCAACTGGAAAGGGAAGGGGCCCAAAGGGCTCTGCTAACCCAGTATTTCAGAATGGGAAGCCCAGGCACCTCTGACTTTAGGTGCCTTCTCCTGAGTCTCTCAGCTGGTGCCAGGACTCTGCCGCCTCGGGCATGGCTATCTCTTGGGCTTTGATTCCTTTATTTTGAACCTCTTTTAATGGAAGCAGGCCTACCCTTCAGACACTTATAGCTGAGTGTAGGAGCAAAGGTGATTCATTTGACTCCTTTGTTTCTAATTGTGCTTGGAGGGTATAGGGGTAGGAGAGCGGCTTGGGTGGTCACCCCGGAGCTGCTAGGGCCGCTGAGATGATGGGGCTTGGTCCCCCGACCTCAGGAACCTCTCCACTCTGGGATGAGGCTGGCAAGCAGGTCCGGGATTCCCAGGAGCTTCCCAGTAGCAGCAGAGGACAGGCAAGGCTGAGACCCTGTGACCCTTCTATGAACATCCCGAGGGGCTTGGCTCATCCCAGGAGGTGAACTGGGCAAATAATGTGTCTTTCCAATGATAAAATGTAAACAGACATCCAAAATTTGCAGACATAGAATAAAGAATTGCACATTTAAAAAATAAGATTCGTAATTGCATATATGTGCTCTATTTGCATTGCGTGCGTGTTTCTAAACCTCTGGGAGCTAGATATTGTGCCCGATACCTCCTAACAGTTCAACATTTATTTTCTAAGAACAAGGACATAGCAATTATTAAATCAGGAAATTTGACACTGCTAACAGTAGTACCGATACTTAGCACATATTAAAAATTGTGTTGTCTAATAAGAGGTTAAGCTCAGGGATCAACCCCAAGGCCTCCAACATGCTGGGCGAGTGCTTTGCCACTGAGCTGCATCCAGCCTTTTCTTTTTTACTCCAGACAGGTTTTCCATGCGCAGACCAGGATAACCAGCATGCACCATGGTGCTCGGTCTCTGCTTTCTGTTTGCTTCATCTGGCCCTGCAGGCTCTGTTATATGTGGTTCTGGGGCCTCCTTGCTTTCCTCCAGTCTGACCTGTCCTGAGTACCTTCCTGAGGTGCACAGAGCGTTCATTCACTGACTTACTTGCTTCTGCATGGTCCTTCTGATGTGTTGAGCTCTCAAACCTTTGGCAAGAGGGTTGTATCCTCTCAGGTCCCGATGTCCCTCCACCTGCCTCTGGTGATGTGGACCCTATTGCTTGGCACAGGCAGCATCTGCAAGACGCCGGGGTGGTGTACCTTCCCCAGAAGTGCCAATCAGTCTGTTTTCCTGGGCTGTGCTCATCAAGTTGGCAGCAGGGCAGCTGCAACTTTTGTTGGTGGTAGAAGCGCAAGATGCTTCCTGGGCCGGGGAGTTAGCTCAGTAGTTCCGGCGCCTGTCTTGCAAGCACAAGAGCCTGGGTTCTATCCCCGGTAACCACATACCATACTGGGCGTGGAGACTCACGGCCAGCAGCAACCAGTACCACATACCACAGTGCTGGGCGTGGTGGCTCACGCCTGTAATCCCAGCACTCGGGAGGCAGAGCAGGAGGATTGCTGTGATGTGAGTTTGAGGCTGAGCTCAGGGCCAGCCTGAACTACAAAGCAAGACCCTGTCTCAAAAAACCTAAAAAAAAAAAAAAAAAAAAAAAAAAAACAAAGATGCTTCCAGGCCTGGGTCCCCAGAAGACAGGGTGTTCTTCATGGGCAGGGGAAGCTGTCAGAGGAGAAGAGGAAGCAGTTTGGGCCTCGATCTGAGACCCACAAGGTGAGGGGAGCCACTGGGTCCAGGGAGGAGTCTGGGCTTGGGAAGAAAGGCTGTCAGATCAGCAAGAACTGGGAGGCCAGAGGACTGAGGAGAGTTTCTGACTTGAGCCCAGCCCAGAGCCCAGAGCACTGCCTACATCTACTCCTGGCCCTGTGCAGAGGCTGTGGACTCGTACCTGAGATGTCGAGTTTACTTGTCATTTCCACTCGAGGAAGGAAGTGGCGTGCTCTGTATAAAACCGAAGGGGCAAAGCCGAGAGAGGAGCAAGTCTCCCTCCTACTCCAGATACAGTTTGCTTCTGGTTTCTGTACTTTATATATTTTCACTTTATTTTTGTACTCAAGATATGTTATGCACTTTCGTTTTCTTTTTAAGCAAAGTATCTTGGAAAAAAGACTCAAAAAACGGATGAGGGGTTCCCCCACGTTTTTGTGTACTAGCTACTTCCCAGTCCTTCTTATTTATTTTTATTTTGAGACAAGATCTGTTGAAGTTACTAAGTTGCTCAAGCCAGCCTCAAACTTGTGATCCTCCTGCCTCAGCATCTCACAGTGCTTGGATTATGGGTGTGTCCCACCAGGCCTGGTTGAAATGTCCCCTTTTTAGTGGCTCCAGTGTATTCCCCACCTGGGAGGTAAAGGCTACCAGTGAGATATTTAGGCAACTCCAACAGGGTCTCTCTTTGTAGTTCAGGCTGGCCCTGAGCTCAGCCTCAAACTGACATCACAGCAATCCTCCTGCCTCTGCCTCCCGAGTGCTGGGATGACAGGTGTGAGCCACCACGCCCGGCACTGTGGTATGTGGTACTGGTTGCTGCTGGGCGTGAGTCTCCACGCCCAGTATTGTATGTGGTTACCTGGGAATCAAACCTGGGTCCTGTGCTTGCAAGACAGGTGCCGGAACCACTGAGCTAAATCCCCGACCCATCTTCATGTTTTTCTAACTTATTTTCCTCACAGTAAGGCTGAAACTTTCCCTACGTTTGGAGTAATTTCTGTTACCTTTTGGCGGGGGTGGGGGGACATGCCGTATATTGATTCATGTGTTTCTCCTATTTTTCTCTTAGTTTACAGATCTTTTTCTGACTTTATAGGAGACTTCAAATAGATCCTTATGTAGAGATTCTGTTTAGAAAAAAATTTGATTGTCAGAAAATCAAATGCCTCTTGGAATAAAAATAGGTAGGTCTACAAAAAATAAAACAATAAAATAAAATAGAATGCATACTGTATTCAAGATTAAAAGGTTTTGCCTGTAATCCTAGCACTCAATAACCATATAGGTGGCTCATGCCTGTAATCCCAGCACTCGAGAGGCAGAGGCAAGATGATTGCTGTGAGTTGAGGCTAGCCTGGGCTACATAGTGAGTTCAGGGTCAGCCTGAACTACAAAGGGAGATTCTGTCTCAAAAAAAAAAAAAAGATGAAAAGGTTTTACCTACAACATAAGCTACATGCCAGATGTGGTGGTGCACACTTGTAATCCCAGCATTTGGGAGGCAGAGGCAGGAGGACTGTTATAAGTTTGAGGCCAGCCTGGGCAATATAGTGAGTCTAAGGTCTCTGAACAGACACATTCTATGTTGGGTTCTTCCATGACCCATGTGGTAGTTGTGCTTTTCTTCCATTTAATTTTTTTTTTTTTTGAGACAGGGACTCTTTGTAGTTCAGGCTGATCCTGAACTCATCCTCAAGCTCAGCAACCCTCCTGCCTCTACCTCCCAAGTGCTGAGATTACAGGCATGAGCCACCATGCCTAGCATTGTGGTATGTGGTACTAATTGCTGGTGGGCATGAGTCACCATGCCCATCCTTGTTGTATGTGGTTACTGAAGATCGAACCTGGGACCTTGTGCTTGCAAAGCAGACGCCAGAACCACTGAGCTAACTCCCCGGCCCCTTTTCTGTTACTTTTCTTGTAAGATATTAGCAGAGAACTTGCCTGCTCTGTCTTTTTTGTTTGGGATGCTCACCAGCTGTGTACCGCAAGCTGCCTCTCCCCAGAGGTTGTCACGCTGAGCCTGCCATTTGGTTTCCGGGCTCCCCACTTGGCCCTGGGACCTGCATGTTCTGTTGTATGCCCTGTTCTTCAAATAGTGGTTTTGTGGTGAGTTTTAGTATTTCACAACAGTAGTATCCTTTTATTCTTCTTAGTGATTTTTCTTCTGTAGTAGTCACCTTTTCCATTTCTGGAACAAAACGTCTGCAGTACACAACTTACAAGAGGCAGGCTTTATTCTGACTCACAGTTTCAGAGAGTTCAGTCTCTGGTTGGCTGGCTCTGTGGCAGAAACAGCACGAGAAGGGTGTGGTAGGAAAGGCTGCTCCCCTCTGGCAGCAAGAAATCAGAGAGAGAGGAACAAGTATGCAATCCAGTAACGATCACCTTCAGATCTACTTCACCCAACAAGGCTTAGCCTCCCAACAGCCCATTCATTCAGGTAAGTCATCTGTAGACTGACCCATTGATAAAGTTAACACCTTCATGATATGGTCACCTCGAAAAGCTCTACTTGTAAACAAGAGGGAGTTGGGGGTGGGCATTGGAGAGCTAAACTGTCACACCTGCCATTCTTGCTTATGTGATGCTTTTCCAAATGAACTTTGCCTCGAGCAAGTCTACCCTGTCCCCATTCATCTTGGTGCTTCATTAGGATTCATTAAACTCATAGACAAATTTAGGAAAAATTGACATCTCTACTAGTGTTAAGTCTCCCTGTCAAGGAGCAGAGTGCTCCATGCTGTTTTCACAGTGTCCTGTCGCGTCTCTGGGCAATTTCCCTGTTGTCTTGCATGTTTCTTTCTGTTATGTTTTTGTTTTCTGGTACCAGAAAATGAACTCTGGACCTTGCGTTTGTCAGGCAGGTGTGGCACCACTGGGCTACATCTCTGGCCCCTCTTGCGTGTTTCCTAGAAGTTTACCCCTGTGTCTCATTGCTTCAGTTTATGGAATCTCTTCCTCCTCCTCACCCTGTGTGGGCATGCTCCAGGGCTCCCAGCTGGCTTCTAACTTATGTGGGACACTTTCACTATAACTTGTTCCAGCAGGAGGCTAGCTTTAGTGGCAGATGTTTGTCATTCTTTGAGGAACCATGATGGTACATTGGTTATGTATTGCTGTGTAACAAATTACCCCAAAGTTAATGTTTAAAACAAGGATGCAAATTTAGGGTCTCCCGGTTATCAACGGTGTGGGTGGTATTTTCACTTGGTGTCTCTCCTGAGCTTGGAGTCAAGCTCAGTTGTGGATGGGGGGCTGGCAGGAGCCTCAGTCCCTCCTGACATGACTTCTCCGTGGAGCCAGGAAAGTGACCCTCGAGTGCCTCCGGTGCCAGTTGTCCAAGAGAGCAAGTAAGAAGCCACCTATCTCTCGAGACAGACGCCTTTTGTAGTGGATGAGGCAGGACCAGTGAGGCTGAGGTGCCTCGGCTTGGCCCGCATAAGGTACGTGGAGGTCATCTTAGCCTTTGGAATGACTGTGGTGCCTGAGGCTGGTTAGGCTGAGAGGGCAGAACACTCCCAGCTCTTCCTGTCCTCTGGAGTGAGAAGTTCTCCCTTTCTCGTTCTGTGCTGGCACAGCCTGACTGAATGTGTCATTTTAAGGGGTTTGATGTAATCATTATCCGCTCAGTATAAGTGTGCTGGTGCCTTTTAGGAAAGGGTCCCTCCCCAGCTCAGGTTCCTGGCCTCTCACCTGCAAGGGTCCTCAGATTTCGTGGAGAGTGCCACCTTCCCCTGCTAGAACAGAATTGGCCCCAAATGGGCATGGCACTGTCTGCCTTCGGTGCAGGGTTGCATCTTCTACTGCAGTGAGGGGTGGAGGGGAGTGTCAGAGTGTGAGGCTGGGATCGAGGAAGGCTGTTCACATCCCACGCTGAGCTAAGCCAGGGGGGCCTCAGGGACTCCTTATGGGCAGGCAGGCAGGCAGGCAGGCAGTTTCGGTCTCTGAGTCCCAGCCGGTGAGGCCAGGGAAGGAGCTGTCACTTGAGGGCGGTGCTGGGGGCGGGGCAGGGGGCAGTGAGGTAATTTCCGCGATCTGGCGTCAGAGGTTTGAGTCACCCTAGGGGCAGAAACGAAAGTGATCTCTGCTCTGGCCAGTGCCTATGCGGCAGGGTGAGCCCCCTGCAGCGGGAGGGCCTGGCTGGCGCCAGGGTCGGGGCAGCTGTGCCCTGCAGGTCTGGGAAGCTGGGGACCCACAAATGCCCATGCGCAGACAGGCTGGGTGAATGCCCTCGAGAGACCCCGGGCATCCTCGGCATCCCCACGGTCCCAGCCCCGTAGCAGTGCAGCCCAAGTTCCTCTTGTCTCTCCTGCTGAGTACGGAGGCCTCATCTTGCAGTCTCTCTGGACTCCGAAGTTTCCACTTGAGGTACAGGTGAGTTCTCAGACTCTGGTTGCCCATAGTCATTTCCTTCTGAAACCATCTTCTATCTCCCAAAGTTTCCCTTGAAATTTCCCCTTAGACCTGACCAGCAGTGCATTTAGGGGCTCTTCCCTCCCCCCCTGGGCTGTCGTGACATCAAATTAAAACACTGGGACCTGGGTGTCCCCTCTCCCGGCATATCTGCTGGAACTCTCGTATCAACTGGCCCACCTGGGAAAGCCTGGGCAGTGACCTCTCCTCCCTGGGCCCGTCAGCAAGTCCAGGTAGGACACAGTCATCTAGAGAGCCTCCGTGTTTACAAGAGCTGGGAGACCAGAGCCCGAGGGCCTTGGATGCCAGAGCTCCAGATCTCACTGTGTCCAGAAACATCGCCTTGATCGTCTTTTGTAGCCTCTAGGGCTCTCCTCTTCTTCAGCCACCAGCTGACCCCTCTGCTCCTTCACGGCAGGGGCTGGGGGCCCGTAAGAAGGGGAGGGACTCGGTGGGTCCAACTCAGTGGGCCTGACTTCTTGACAGGTCAAGACTGCTGCCCAGCAGTCCACTCCTTGAGCACCACGTTGAGCAGAATTTCCCCCTCTGTCAGGAGAGGATGTGTAGGTGTCTTTCTTGATGTCTGCCCAATCTGCATTTCCTGTTCCAGATGTCTGATTGTGACCTGTGGTCCCAGTGGACCAGCTGAACCCAGGAGTCTTGAATGGTGCCCTGAAGAATCTGGCCAGAGTCAGAAATGGCATCCTTGGGGTGTGGCACGTCGTCTGCCAGCTCCTTGGCCACCAAGGGGCTGCCTCTGGCCAGGCTCTGTGCCCAAGTAGACCTCTGCCTGGGCTGTTCCCAATGTACCCAGCACCTCAACGAGAGCACCTGTGTCCTGCGCAAGGTGGAACACAGTTGCTCCCAGGAGCTCCTTCTGGCTCGCTGTAAGGGAGCTACAAAGCAAAGGGTCTGGCGTGAGGTGGGCCACCGGCCCCGCTTCCCAAGGCCGTGGCGATATAAAGTGTGTCGCTACTACAGCCCAGGGCTGGGCTGCCAGTACCACCGGAACAGGTGCACCTTTGCCCGAAGCCCTGAAGAGGCGCTGGTCTGGACCTTTGAGCTCAAGCACAACCTCCCCCGTCTGTGGCTGAAGGCTGTGGTGCAGGGCAATGAGGCCCCAGGTGGGCAAGGTGGGGCAGCTGACAACATCCTCGAAGAGTTTGGTGGCCATTTTCAGCTGCTCTGTGCCCACTGCTTCAGGGCCTGCCCCCAGCGTCTCCGCCCCGTGGACCCTCAGGGCCAGTGCCCTGAGCACAGAACCTGCCCTGCACTCCTCGTCCATGTCAGCACCAAGGGCCGCAGGCGCCAGTTCGTAGAAGTGCGGCCCAGGCCCCGGAGTGGCAAGCCGCTGCGCTACTGCATGTTTGTGGAGCGAGGGCAGCCGTGCCGCCATGGCGCAGCCCGTTGCCAGTTTGCACACAGTGCTGTGGAGATGGCTGTGTGGGAGGCTGAGCAACTGGGTGGGCTCCAGCGGGAGGCCCTGCGCACATTCCCGGCCCTCAGCCAGTCCCCTAGGGCTGGCCAGCCCCCCATGCTGGAGCTGTACTGCTACACCTGCCTGGTCACCTACCGTTCCCAGGAGGCCTTCGAGAACCACTGCGCCTCCCTGGAGCATGCACAGATGGTGGCCTTCGACCAGGCGGTGCCCTGGGAGCACCGGGCCCCCCCCATGGGGCTCTCTGAGTTTGAGCTCTGCCCAAGGTAAGTAAGCACAGTCAAGTGGGAGGCTGGGGATGAAACCCTCCAATGACCAGCATCTGAGCCCGGGAATTTGACTGGTTCTGAAGCTTCCTGGCTACCTGTGTCCTCTGCATGCCAGGTTGGTACCATAGTGGTCTCTGAAGACCTGGGTACTTACTGTCTGTGCCAGGACTGGTCCTGGCACACAGGAGGGGAGAACAGATGGAGGCCTCCCGGCCTGGATACCACTTCCATTCTCCATACAGGCCAGGGCTAGGTCTTTGGTCCCAGGACTCAAGTGGCCACTAACCTCTCTGCCCTCCAGGCCTGACCTCTGTGAGTATGGGGCCATCTGCACTAAGGCACACTCAGAGCAGGAGCTGCAGGAATGGATCCAGCGGGCGCAGGCCATGGCGCTGCGGGAACAGGCAGCCTGGAAGGATGGGCTGGTGCCGTACCGGGCACGACTGCTGGCTGAGTACCAGCGTGGCAGCAGTGAGGCCCCGGTGGTAAGTAGCAACCGAGACAGTGGGTGGGGAGGGGCCCAGGGTACCTGCTGAAGGCCAGATTCTTTTGCAGTTGGCTGAGACTGTCCATGGTGTGTCTGTCACCTGCCACCAGCCCCTAGTACATCGGGCCCAGGAGAAGAAGATCCAGCACAGCTGGGCATTCTCTGTCCACTCTGAGGTAGGGTGCACACAGCCCTGAGGGTCTAGATGGAGGGCGCCCACAAACATGAGAGAATAGTAAGGCAGATACGGAAAGCGCCCATATTGGAGCTGACCCCCGTGCCCCCCACCCGTGCCTGTGGGGCGCAGGACCAGTCTGTGGCCTCTGTGCTTCAGTTTCCTCACTTGGAGACAGTGACTGTGCCAGGCCCGGCCCAGCAGGGTCACTCTGAGGAGTAAGCAAGTTAGCATGGGGAAGAGATCTGCCAGGGTCTGGTGCCCTCAGAGTGGGTGAGGCTGCTGATCACATGGCCCTGATGTCCCCAGGCTGTCCATCTCACCTTTTAACATTCACAGGGCTTCAGGCAGGTTACCTGACCCCACCTTGCATAAGAGGAAACCAGGCTGGGCCAGGGAGTTAGCTCAGTGGTTCCGGCACCTGTCTTGCAAGCGCAAGAGCCCGGGTTCGATCCCTGGTAACCACATACCATACTGGGCATGGAGACTCACGCCCAGCAGCAACCAGTACCACATACCACAGTGCCGGGCGTGGTGGCTGAAACCTGTCATCCCAGCACTTGGGAGGCAGAGGCAGGAGGATTGCTGTGCTGTGAGTTTGAGGCTGAGCTCGGGGCCAGCCTGAACCACAAAGCAAGACCCTGTCTCAAAAAAAAAAAAAAAAAAAAAAAGTGGAAACCAGGCTTCAGAGAGGCAAAGCGACCTGTGGGTCCTCTACCCAGGAAGTGGCCCAAGCCCCTCTCAGAAGGTTGGGAGGCCTCTGGTGTGGTGTGCAGGCCCATTATCCCAGCATTGGGAGGCCAATGAAGGAGGCCAGCCTGGGCTATATAAAAGGAGTTTGTCTCAAAAACTCGGAGAACAGGAGTGAGAGAGGGGTCTGGGTTTCACACTGATGAGTGGGTGGGGCCTGGGACCCACCTCGTATTCATTCTCCTTCCTTAGGACCCTCTGCTGCACGTGGCATTGCTTAAGCAGGAGCCTGGAGCAGACTTCTCACTGGTGGCACCTTGCCTCCCCCCAGGCCGGCTCTATGCCAGTGGAGAACGCTTTCGCGTGCCCAGCTCCCGAGCTGAGTTTCAGGTAGGAGTTCGGGTGCAGACCGCCTCCTTTGGCACCTTTGAGCAATGGGTGGTCTTTGACTTTGGGCGTCGGCCAGTGCTGCTTCGGAAGCTGGGACTGCAGCTGGGCCAGGTGCACCGCTTGGAGTGCAGCAAGAGGCCAGCACCTGGCCGGCCTGAGGAGGTGGACCTCTGGCATGCTGGCAACCGCCACGTGGTACCTTGTGTGGAGCGGACAGCTGAGCAGACAGCCCTGATGGCCAAGTACAAGCTGCCCACCATGGCCCTGAAGGCCAGTCACAGCAACCTGGCCTTGGAAGCCCTCTCTCGAGCCAACTATCGGCAGAAAATGCATCAGTTCCTCTATGAGGAGGAGGCTGCGCGGCAGCAGCTAGTGGCCAAGTGAGTTGGGGCTGGGAGGGGGCAGAGGTGGCTGAGGGCTCTCCACAGGAAGCAGGTCTGGAGCTGACACAAGTTCTCTGGCATACTAGGCTGACCCTGCGGGGCCAGGTGTCCCTGAAGACGTCACTGCAGACGCCGGCCCTTGGCATGCTCTTTGCGCCACCAGGAGCCCTTTATGCTGAGGTCCTCATCCCCTCTTCCCTGACACCAGACACAGACCAGGGTTTTCTGCTTAGCCGGGAGGTCCGCACAGCCCTTGTGGCTCCTGTGCCTGCACCTAACAGCACCGTGTTTGAGGTGTGGCTCGAAAAGCGAGCCAGTTCAGAGCAGGCAGTATGGCTGCTGCTGCCTGCACCCTGCTGCTTGGCCCTGGGGTTACAAGCTGAGGGGAACCCCGTCTTGGAAGTGCAGTTCCAGATCGACCCACTCAACTTCTGGTTCTGGCATCAGGCAGTAGATGCGCTGCCTGAGGAATGCCTGGTGGTGCCCAACCTGCCCACCTGTGCCCTGCCCTGTCCTCGTCCCATTCTACCCTCGCTGCGTGGCAACCACAAGCAGAAGCTGGCCATGGGACGCATTGCGGGCAGCAGTGCTGGGGGCACAAAGCCTGTCCCCCCCTTGCTCATCTACGGCCCCTTTGGCACTGGCAAGACCTACACTCTGGCCATGGCCACCTTGGAGGTTATCCGGCAGCCCCACGCCAAGGTGCTCATCTGTACACATACCAACAGGTAAGCCCAACAGCTGTGGCTCTGCCTGCCTCCACAGCCCACTTCCTGAGAGTGCTGTCCAGGGCTTTAGCAGGCCCAGGGGTGTTCCCAAAAGCAGTGGCTCTGCTGTTTGGGTGAGGGCTCTGGATCAGGGGCAGTTGGAGGTAGGGATGAGGCTTGGTCTACCCAGCATTTCTTGGCAATGCTATTTGTTTTGTGTTTTCAGAAACTCAGATGGCTCAGCTGAGAAGTTTCTCTTCGGCCACTATGATTTTCTTAGTTCCCTAATATCATATACGGTCATTCCTCGTAATGACTGAGCTAGGATCCTGTGGCTGAGATGTTAAATTAAATTGGTCACTAAAAGAGGAATTGTATACAGTGTGTATGTTACAGTGTTCAGAACAAAGAAATGAACGGAAACTCCAGCTTGATGGCTTTGTTTTATTCGCATAGCTCTTATATGCAGCACTGCTGTGTATACCAACATGGAACTACAGCACTGCCTTGTACAGTGTAGCCAGCAAAAATGATCATGCTGTACTGTAGACAAAGCTGCCACAAGGTCACATTGCCACTGCTTCCTGCATTTTAAGCCCAAATTCTAGTCTGAGTCTCAACAGTGTTTAAACAGGTGCGACATTAAGTGAGGAGTATCCCACTGTACAACATAGTTTGGGGAGCTGGACAAGCCCATCTCTGTAGGGTCTAAGAGGCCAGCAGGGCAGAGCTGTGGCCTTCTGGGAGGATGCCCATGGCCCTCTGCTGGTCTCCTGACCCTTGGACCCTACTTTTAGAGTGGAGTGTCAGCTCTTGCTGTCCACACCGATATGCCTGGGAGCCATTACACGGTCAGTGCCAGCCTGGGCTACCTTAGGTCATGGCTGGCTCCTTCACCTCTGTCCTCTGCCCGAGCCACAGAGCACAGCCCTTTGGGTCTTTCCTGACCACCCACGTGCTCTCACCCCTGCTCAGTCCTCTTTGCCGTGTGTCTGGCCCCTCTGCGGACACTCATGCCGCTGGCAGGGTCTGTATCCACTTCACAGGGCCCTCTGAGCTCCGGCCATGTCCGAGCACACAGCAGGTGTTTCAGCAGATACTGCCATGGTGGAGTGAGAAGCTCACACGCCTTGTTCCTTCCACAGTGCCGCCGACATCTACATCAGGGAGTATTTCCACGGCCATGTCACCAGCGGCCACCCTGAGGCAGCTCCTCTCCGGGTCACGTACACCGACAGGCCACCGAACCAGACCGACCCAACCACATTGCGGTACTGCTGCCTGACGGAGGACGCCCGGGCCTTCCGCCCACCCACGAAGACAGAGCTGGAGGGGCACCGTGTGGTGATCACCACTACCTCACAGGCCCGTGAGCTCCGGGTACCTGCTGGCTTCTTCTCTCACATCCTCATTGACGAAGCTGCCCAGATGTTGGAGTGTGAGGCACTCATCCCCCTGGCCTATGCCTCACCGCACACCCACGTGGTGCTGGCAGGGGACCACCTGCAGATCACGCCTAGGCTCTTCAGTGTGCCCAGGGCCAAGGCCGCCGGGCACACTCTGCTGTACCGCCTTTTCCTGTACTACCAGCAGGAGGCACATGAGATTGCACGGCAGAGCCGCATCATCTTTCATGAGAACTACCGCTCCACTGCTGCCATCATTAGCTTCATCTCACGCCACTTCTACGTGGCCAAAGGCAATCCCATCCGGGCCAGCGGCAAGGTCCCACCTCACCCCCGACAGTATCCTCTCATCTTCTGCCATGTGGCAGGCACCCCTGAGCAGGACATGTCCACGACATCCTGGCTAAACCCAGCAGAGGTCACACAGGTGGTAGAGAAGGTACAGGAGGTCTACAACACCTGGCCCTCCAGCTGGGGTGTCCGGGAGCAGAGGAGCATCTGTGCCGTCTCCCATGGTGCTCAGGTGAGCGTGGCCAACTGACTTCGTCAGCCTCCTTCTCCACCTGTAGGAGAGCTTCCATGTTCCACCTTCCAGGCTGAATCACGCGACTGGAACCAGGGCTGGAGCCTGAGTGTGGCCAGTGGGCGGGCCCCCTCCTCTGGGAATCACATCCCTCACACAACTTGACCCTGTGTTGTCTCCAGGTCGGCGCACTGAGGCAGGAGCTGAGGAGGAGGAACCTGGGGGAGGTGTCTGTGGGCAGCTTCGAGATCCTGCCAGGTGGGTGACGGCCCGGGCACAGCCTTCGGTCTTGTGTTGGCAGGGGCTGGGCTGGAGCACAGTCTTGTCCACCTGTCCTGCTGGCAGCCTTACACTTGTCCTCCTGCAGGGCGAGAGTTCCGAGTGGTGGTGCTGAGCACTGTCCACAACCGCAACAGCCTGCTCAGCCCGGGGGCGCCGTCCTTGGAATTCTTCACCGACGCTCGGGTGCTGAACACAGTCATGACGCGTGCCCAGTCCCAGCTGGTGGCTGTAGGTGATGCCATGGCCCTCTGCTCCTTCGGAGCCTGCAGCAAGCTCTGGAAGAGCTTTATCCAAGAGTGTGTGGAGCACCACAGTATCTTCCCCGAGGGCCTGTCGCTGGGGCAGATTGAGCAGGGTGTGGCCCAGAGGCAGCACTGGGCCCCTGTGGCCCTCCAAGCAGAGAGAACATGGGCATCAGTAGCAAGGGACACAGGCCTGGACAGGATAGCCAGGGGCCTGGCCACAGAGCACAAGGCTGAGGCTAAGGCCCTGCCAGGACCTGTGGCCTCGAAGGCCCCAAAGGCAGGGAGAGCAGCTGTTGGGGATCCAGCCTCGAGGGGAGCAGCCACAACACAGATGAAGGCAGAGGCAAGAGAGAACACCGCGAAGGGAGACCTGGCAGCAGGGCCAAGTGCCCTGGGGGGCAGGATGCCTGAGGACCCTGAGGACTCAGAGTCGGACTTCTGGCCCTCTGAGTGTGAGCTCAATGCTGATGATGCTATCCTGCAGGAGCTCCTGGATGAGAGCCGGCAGGTGATGGTGACCGTTGGGGAGGACGGGCTTCTGGATACCCGGGCCAGACCTGCCCTCCCGTGGCTGGCCCGGCAGTACCAGAACCTGCCCCCCGTCACACTACGGAAGCTGATGCGCTTGGAGCCTCAGCTTTATCACCGCTGCACCTTCCTTAAAGAGTCCTTCGAGCGGGCGTCCGCTGTGCCCCTGGATGGGTCGGCCTTGGGCCCCATCCAGATCAGGGGCCGCCTGCACTGTGGGATGGCCTTCACTGGGGACGAGGTTCTGGTGCAGGTCCTGGGCCAGTTGGCTGGTGACAGGGGTGCCCCAGGGAGGCCACAGGGCCGTGTGGTGGGTGTGCTGAAGAGGAAGAGAGATGAGCTGGCATTCGTGTGCCGGATGGATGAGTGGGACCCCCGCATCATGATTCCCATCAACGGCTCTGTCACCAAGATCTTCGTGGCTGATCTGAAGGACCCGCTTCGGGTTCCCATCCACCGCCTCCTCCAGGGCCGCGTGCAGTGTGTGGGACACCAGAGGCTCACTGCAGAGGGCAGGCACACGCAGCTCTTCTGGGTGCGCATTATCCTGTGGCGTGAGCGCTTCTACTACCCGCTGGGCATCATCCTGGAGGTGCTTCCTGAGGCCACCAGCTGGGAACAGGGCCTCCATGTCCTTGGCCTGGAACATGGCTTGCAAACCTCCTCGCTGGACTTGGCCTCAGTCTCCAAGGCACTGCAGAAATACCGTGCAGAGCTCGGCACAGCTTCTGGCCACCGAGAGGACTGCCGCAGCTTCTTCACCTTCACTGTGGACCCCCAGGGGGCTTGCAACTTGGATGACGCCCTCAGTGTCCGAGACTTGGGTCCCAGCTACGAGGTGGCTGTGCATATCGCTGACGTGGCCACTGTGGTGCCCAGGGACGGAGTGCTGGACGTGCAAGCCCGCCGGCGGGGTGCTGTGTTCTATGCCCCTGACAGGGAGCCAGTGTCCATGCTGCCAGCCAGCCTGTGCCAAGATGTGCTCAGCCTCCTGCCGGGCAAGGACCGCCTTGCCATCTCCCTCTTCCTGACCCTGGACAAGGACAGTGGCCACCTCAGAGGCCTGCGTTTTGCACCCTCTGTCATCTGCTCTAACCGGCAGCTGTCCTATGAGGAGGCTGAGCTGCTCATCAGGGCACACCAGGGTGCTGGCATGGAGCTTCCGGCTTGCCTGGACTCACTGGAGGCCTGCGTGGTGGCTGCCTGCTACTTCTCCCGGGTGCTACGCAAGCATCGGCTGCAAGCTGCCTGCCACTATGAGCCCCCAGACGAGGACAGTGTACTGGGCTTCCGTGTAGCCCACACCATGGTTCAAGAGTACATGATTCAGTTTAACAGCCTGGTGGCTGAATTCCTGGTGGGCAGTGAGCACACGCAGGCGGTCACACCCTTGAGATGGCAGCCCATGCCTCTGGCGGCCCAGCTTGACGCCGTGCGTGAGCGGCACAGAGAGCTGGTGCCCCTGTCACTGCACCTCCGCCATCACCTGCAAGTCCAGAGCAGCCCTAAAACACAGTTGTACCTCCTCTCTTCCCTCTGGAAGCATGTCCAGCTTGCTGCCCATGTCCAGGATTATGGCCAGATGGTGGATCTCATCACCACTGATGACATGCACCCCTCCCTGGCTCCTGCCGGCCTAGACCTCCGCAAGGCCTTGGGCCGCTCTGTATTTGGCCGCTCCAGCCAGGGCGGAGGCCAGCCCATTGGCCACTACTCATTGCAAGTGGGCTGCTACACATGGGCCACTTCACCTATCCGCAGGTACCTCGATGTGGTGTTGCAGCGGCTGATCCTGCAAGCGTTGGGCCAAGGAGGCTTCTCATACTCCTCTAGGGATATTGATGGGCTTTGCCAAGACTTCACCCGCCAGCATGCATGTGCCCAGAGCTACCAGCGACGGGCCTACAGCCTGCGCCTAGCCACTCAGCTCAAAGCCCAACCTCGAAACAAACTGGGCTTTGTAGTAGACGTTGAGCCAGGAAACCGCTGCTTCAAGCTACTCTTCCCTGCCAACCGAGAGACCTTGCCTGACCCATGCCCTGTCTACTATCACTCCTTGCAGCTAGCCGAGCACCCCAAAGACCTTGAGGACCGACAGGGTCTACGACTTGTGTGGCGTCGCCGCACCTATTCTGTGCAGGAGTCCGAGCTGCCCTCTCCACGTCCTGGCACCCTGTTTGACCCGCATGTCTGGACCATCGACACAACAGTGTGGAAGCAGCTGCTGGTCCTGGTGGAGCAGGAGCGCTGGCCAGAGGCAGCCGCTCTCATCCAGGAACAAAGTGGGAGGGCGTGTCATAGGCGGAAGCTGGTGGAGGTGAACCGGAGCCCCTGTGGCCACTTCCTGGAGGTGACCCGGGAGCTGGGCAGTGGGGATACTCTGCAGGTGCAGCTCAGTGCCATCGTGCAGCGAGGCTTCCTGGTGCCCACTCTGCAGCTGTGGACCATGGCGCCTGGCCTCAGTCTCTGCCTGGAGCATGCAGAGCGTCCAGTTGGCTGCTTCTCAGGTCCTGCCCACCAAGCCTCTCGGGACCAGTACTGTGATGAGGATGAGTACACACTCACATGGGGGCCCCTCTGTGCCCAGGAGTCAGTCACTAATGCTGTGGCTGAGAATGACTGTATTGAGCTGCAGCACGTGTGCATTTCCTGGGATGCGGAGCGGACGCGGCAGGGGCAGCTCCAGGGCACCTTCCACCTGGACCCTGCTTTTCTCCAGGAGAACTGTGCAGATGTTGACTTCAGTTGCTGCTATCTCTGCATCCGTCTTGAAGGCCTCCCAGTGCCGCCAGCCGGCCCACCCGCTGGGCTCAGCAGCCTTGGCCCCGTCCTAAGCATCGATCCTGACACGTATGCCTGGGTGGCACACGGAGTAACGGACAGCTGCAGCCAGGAGGAGCAGGCCAAGCAGCAGGAGGCACCCAGAGGGGTGCACTTCTTCATCCACCACATGGCCATGGAGAAAGTTCCAGAAGCTGTGCTGAGGCCCAACACCCTGTTCACAGTGGAGGTGGTGCTCAAGCAGCTTCCTGACCTGTGAGTGGCACCTAGAGCCTGAGGACAGGGAGAAGCTGAGATGGGTGGCAGGTGTCAGCGCCCCCTTCCCTGCAACTTCCTGGTGACTTCCCAGTATCCCCTTCACCTGCAGCCGCAAGGAACAAGCCATCCGCAGGCTGAAGGAGGCATCCCTGCTAGTCATCAGCATTGCCCTCGGCTGGCCTGGGCCCCGGCCCCGGGGCCCCACTCACCAGCAGCCCTTCCATGGGGGTAGGTCCACCCGCTGCTCTCTTCCTGGGTCCTCCCTGCTCTGCTGGGTGCTCAGGAGGGCTGCCCCATGCCTTCCAGGGACTGCTGGCAGGTTCCTGAAGCAACAGGCCTATGACATCCCTGGGAATCACCTGAAGCTGAACGCCAGCCAGAACAGGGCCATCAGGCAGGCTCTGGAGAAGCCCTTTACCGTCATCCAAGGCCCACCAGGTGGGACCTGGCCGGGGATGCCGCGGGTCAAGGCCTGGGGAGCTAGGATGGGCAGTGCTCACTCTGCTGTCTGGCCATAGGCACAGGGAAGACGTTTGTGGGTCTCCACATTATCTTCTGGTTCCACAAAGCAAATCAGGAGCAAGTACCAGTCAGGAGAGGCCCGGAGGATGGAGAGTCCTCAGGAGATCCGTGCATCTTATACTGCGGTCCCTCCAACAAGTCTGTGGATGTCCTGGCAGGTATGCTAGGGGCTACTGTGGGACCACTGTCCAGGGGTGCTGAGCACCGGCGGACTGTTCCTCATGTCCCCCACTGCCCCCAGGAATGCTCCTGAATTGGAGAGCAGAGCTGAGGCCCTTGCGCGTGTACAGTGAGCAGTGTGAGGCTAGCGAGTTTCCGGTGCCGGGCGTGGGCAGCAGGGCCCTGCGGAACAATAGCCCCAGGGAGGGGAGGCCAAACCAGACCCTCAGGTGCGCTGCAGCCTCCCTGCATGTCCGCTCTCGGGTGGAGGCCTGGCCTCAGACAGGGCCTCACTGGACTCTGTACTCCCAGGAGCATCTCCCTGCACCACCGCATCCGACAGGGCTCCAACCCACATGCGCCAAAGGTCAGAGAGTTTGACGCCAGGGTGAGCAGAGGGGAAGTCTTCTCCAGGGAGGACCTCATCCTGTAAGTGGCAGGGCTGGGTGTGGAGTTGCCTGCTGGCCTGTCCATGAGGTGACAGTGGTGTCCCGGCAGGTACAGAAGGGTCATGTGGGAGGCACGACAGTTCGAGCTGGCCCAGCACTCTGTCATCCTGTGTACGTGCTGCTGTGCGGCTTCATACTTTCTCCAAGTTCTCAACGTCCGGCAGGTCCTCGTTGATGAGGCAGCCATGGCGACCGAGCCTGAGACCCTCATTCCTCTAGTGCACTTCTCAAAGGCCGAGAAGGTGAGGGACCGTTGGGGTGCAGGGGCCAGATGTGGCTGTTCCTGAGTGCTGGGCTGTGCAACAGTGAACTCTGGGGAGCTGGGGTGGTGGTGGGACCCGGGGTTCCTCTGGGTCAGGGAGACAGGGCCATTCCCGCCTCTGCCTGCCCTCCAGGTGGTCCTTCTTGGAGACCACAAGCAGCTACGGCCTGTGGTCAAGAACGAGCAGCTGCGAAACCTGGGGATGGAGAAGTCCCTTTTTGAGCGCTATCACAGGGATGCCTACATGCTGGACACCCAGTACCGGATGCATGAGGTCATCTGTACCTTCCCATCTATGGAATTCTATGGTGGGAAGCTGAAGACCTGGCAAGGCCTGAGGCGGCCGCCCAGCATCCTGGGCCATGCAGGCAAGGAGAGTTGCCCTGTCATCTTTGGCCATGTGCAGGGCCATGAACAGAGACTGCTGGTGACCACGGAGGAAGGGAATGAGAACTCCAAGGCCAACCTGGATGAGGTGGCGGAAGTGGTGAGTGTTACAGCCCTCTCTGGAATCTTGTGTGTCCTGGAAGCCTTCCTAGAGGAAGAGTAGGCACTGGGGCCAAGGGAAAAGGAAGGCTTCCTGTGTGTGGGACACAGGGACCAGGAGCCTCCCATCCCTTCATTTCCTCAGATCCGCATCACCAAGCAGCTGACACTGAACCGAACAGTGGACCCCAAGGACATTGCCATCCTCACACCCTATAACGCACAGGCTGCAGCCATCAATAAGGGCCTTATACAGCAGGGTGTCACTGGAGTGACTGTGTGCTCTATCGCCAAGAGCCAGGGTGAGACTGGCTTTGGGAGAGGCTGCCAGTGGGTGAGGTGGGGGTGGAGGAGCAGCCTTGAACTCATCCTCACCTCCAGGAAGCGAGTGGCGCTACGTGCTGGTGAGCACTGTCCGCACATGCCCCAAGAGTGACGTGGACCAGCGGCCAACCAAGAGCTGGCTCAGGAAGTTCTTGGGCTTTGTCGCAGACCCCAACCAAGTGAACGTAGCCATCACCCGGGCCCAGGAGGGGCTCTGCTTGATTGGTGAGGGATTGGGGGCCGGGGGACTGGGAAGGCAGCTCCCAGGAGGCACAAGGCAGGGCTGTGAGCGCCGGACTCTTCGCAGGAGACCATGTCCTGCTGAGCTGCTGTCCCTTGTGGTGCCGTCTCCTGGACTTCTGCAAGGCCCAGCAGAGCTTTGTGCCGGCCAGCAAGGTGCGTGTCCGGAGGAGGACAGCTGTGCTGCTGTGAGGTCCCTGCCAGCCCAGTCTCGAGTGCCAGGGTGGGGCCCTGCAGCAGCGGCGGCAGCAGCAGCAGTTGACAAGGACAACGGGAAGCAGGCCCTGGTGATCTTCCTGTTTATGCCTGAACTTGGGAGGAGGGAGAAAGGGTGGACAGGGCCGGTTTACTTTCTCTTTGCTGCTTTTCCTAGGACAGCCCCCAAGACTTGGGCTTCAAGGAGCGCCTTTCCTTTGAGGAAAGGCCCTTTCTCTGCCCTCACTGCCCCTAGGCCCTCAGAGTTGCCCACCAGGCCAGGGAGGGCAGAGCCAAGCCAGATGCCTGTGCCAGTCCGGCCCCGCTTCCTCCTGGGATCCGAAGAGCTGCCTAGTACCCCTGCGAGCCGGGTGTGAGGTCCCCCAGCCCCACGCCTGGCATGTCTTCTCAGGTCTGTGTGCCGCCACCCAGTCCTTGGGCCCGACATAATCAGTGATCACCACAGGGACAGAGGACAGGCCACATCGGGCCCTTCACCGCCACTCCCTGTAGACATGATTAGTGTTTTCTTTGGAGACAGTCAGGGACTTAAAAGCAGGTGTCATCTCTTAGGATGAGTCCTTGCTCTAGTGATAATGGAGGTTAAAACTAAAGCAGGAACTGTAGGAAAAGGCTATCATTAAGGAGTGCGGTTGTGATAGAGGTCAGGCAATCACTTAGAAAGCAAAGAGCAGGGAGGGAGAGGACCTCAGGTCAGACAGGACAGGCACAGGCCGGCCGCTCCAGAGACCGGGCCCGCAGGCCTGCTGGCGTAGGCGGGGTCAGAGAAGTCACTCTCAACTTGGCCTTTGGCTCCGGGGGACCCTCTGGCTTGAGGACCGCGAGGGCTGATTCTGTCCCCGTGCGATGATTATCTGTGTGGCGGTTTGGTCATGTGAGGCTCTGTTCTTCCTACTTGTTCAGGAGGATGGCTGGTGATTGTAGCCATCGCCTCCAGGGGAAAGGACTTGGAACTGGATGGTGTAAGGGCTGGTAATCAGATGTCCTTCTGAATCTGGAAAATCACTCTAGTATTCTTGATGTCCTTCCTTAAAGGGGAATAAGATAGGCTAGCTAAATTGAAAGCTTATCAACTTTGTTGACTTAAAAAAAGAAAAAAGAGGGCCAAGGATTTAGCTCAGTGGTTCCGGTGCCTGTCTTGCAAGCGCAAGGACCCGGGTTCGATCCCATGGTAACCACATACAATACAGGGCGTGGAGACTTATGCCCAGCAGCAGTCAGTACCACATACCACAGTGCCGGGCGTGGTGGCTCACGCCTGTCATCCCAGCACTCGGGAGGCAGAGGCAGGAGGATTGCTGTGATGTGAGTTTGAGGCTGAGCTTGGGGCCAGCCTGAACCACAAAGCGAGACCCTGTCTCAAAAAAAAAAAAAAAAAGAAAGAAAGAAAGAAAAAAGAAGGTTACTGGGCATTGTGGCACAAACCTATAATCCCAGCACTTAGGAGACTGAAGCAGGAGGATCACCATGACTTCGAACACAGCCTCAATTCACGCGGTAGTGAGTTCAAGGCCAGCCTAAACTGCACAGTGAGGCCTTGTCTCAAAAGAAAAAAAAAAAAAAGAAAAAGAAAGAAAAAGAAAAACAGATTAACATACCTATAGCCAATCGTTTAAAGTATAGAACACAAAATTAAAGCCAAGCTTTATTCTACTTTTAATTAACTTTTTGGGCTTTGTAGAGTCAAGTAAAGAGTCATGGTTTTTAGCAAAGAACTCATTTAAGTCCCTGACTATCCCAGAAGAAAACACAAGTCATATTTCTGATGAGTGGCCAGGTAGGGGCCCAGGAGTCCCTCTTTTGTCCCTGCAGTGGCCTCTGACCATGTCTTGGTGACTACAGAGGCCCGGGAGATGCTAAAAGCAAAGCACAATTTGATCTCCATGTTGTACCCTCCAGTCAGGTCCCGCCTCAGCTCAGCGTGGAGCTATGTAGAGGATATCTGCTGAAAAGCTGGCAAAGCCCAGCCTGTTTACATAACCCTTCTTATCCCTTTCGACTCTGAGGATACCAAGGTAAAAGGTTTGCAGAGCTGGTCAGCTCTGCCCAGAGGTCAGTGCAGCCGAACCTGTGATGCCTGCAGTGTTCCTGCAGAACAGGTGTGGGCACAGGCTGCCCCATGCAGAAATGGCAACCTGTGGAGACTGAAATTCCCTCAAGTGAAAAGGACCACTGTCCCAGCCTAACTGTCTCATACAGCGGAGCTGAGGTGACCACCAGCCAGACTCAGCTATGCAAGTCTGCAAAGCCTGGACGCCTTGTTCTGTGAAGGGTCTGGTCCTTAAACTGGAGTCCTTTTCCATTTCTACTTACTGTCTGACTGCCAGCACACCCACCTGTGCCTTATACTGATGTGTCTTAAATTCTGTTCCGTGCTGAGAGCTGATGAGCCTGTTTGACTGGGTGATGAGCTGAGGGTTACCACCCCCCTGGGGGGATCCCAGACCCACCCAGATGGGACAGCTTGCCTAGACGCAGTCTCTCTCTCAGGAGGAGTGGGCGCAGTCTCCCGCCTGCGCTGCGTGCGGAGAGGCCGGGAGTTCGGTCCTACGTGGTTTCCTCTCCCGAGTCCTGAGATGCTGTCGAGCGCCGTCCGTGCTGGGAGGCATGGGCTTCCCTGGGCCTCCACAGAGCTCTCCGAGAGGCTCTCATCCAATACAAATGTTCTTTACAAATCAAGTTTCTACATTCCAGTTTGTGTATCTCTTCACATACTGTGTCACGTGATTGAATATTAATTTTATTACAAAGACCAGTCTGAAAGCTCTTCTTATTTCTAGGTGTTTTCGAGGTCTGTCTGGGCACAGGCCATCCGTCATCCCTCTTGGGAAGTGCTCACAGAGGCCATCAAGGGCTCACCGGTGGCATGTGAAGGGGTGTGGTAGCGTCGTTTTACGGCTGAGGTCTGTCTGTGCCAGGATGCAGGAAACTGGATAGGTGGGCATACCGGAGAGCTACGCTTGGTACTTCGGGTACAGCCTACTGTGCTGGGTCCCTGGGATATGCTAACCCAGAAGTAGCTTGTGGGGGTGAAAGTAACATCCTGCCTGGCCTGAAATTACTATCCAGGGTGCCACAGCCCCGCCATGGTGACTTAGGACTGGGGCTCTTTCAGCATTCAGCTTGTGGCTAGGTTTCTTCTCAGCACAAGCTGCACGTAGGAGCACAGTCGGGCCCTGACCTCTTGTGCAAGCGCAGGGGTGGATCCGGTGGGTGGGAGGTCACAGAGAGACCCTGGAGGGGAGAGGTCTCCGGGGCCTGTGTGCCGCCAGAGGAGGGGCAGCAGGAGCGGCTGCCTGGAAGTGGTTTCTGGGGTGGTCGTAACAGCACAGCAGTTTTGAGGTGTATGCTGCGATGCGTGGACACCCCGAGGCAAGTGGAGTGGAACTTCACGAAGCAGGAGTCGGAGGGCTCCCTAGACGAAGCACCTTGAGCCTGCAGAGGCAGGTGCAGCGGAAGCCGGGGTGAACCAGAGCCAGACAACGAGGTGTTCGACTTGTGAGAAGAGCTCAAGTCTGGCTCCCGACAGGGACGACGGTGTGCAGAGCAGCGGAGGTGGGAGTGCCAAGGACATCACCCAGCAGTGGCTCAGGCACGCCCGCCTTTGGGCTTACTGTGCTCTGCCAGTGGAGGCTCAGAGTTAGGTCAGACTGAGGGACAGGAGATGTCAAGACCCAGCAAGTTGTTGGGGCAGCGTGCCAGGGCCTGGGACCTATCTGTACAGCCCTTGGCCTTCACCACAGCCAAGAAGCATGCCAATCTGCCCTGGACCAGGATGCCCTCACCAGCGGGGACGCCAGATGGGAGGTCCCCACAGCCATATGATGCCACTGAGGGTGACAGCCCTGGACAGCTCACAGGACATGTGGAGAGGTCAGGAAAGGGAGCCCCCACCCAGCCCAAGCTCAGCCTGGTACAGCAACAGCATACCCTCATAGGTGGGGGAAGGTGGGTGCTGGAACCTTTCTGACACAGCCGGATACACCTATTCCCCAGCCCTTTGCCAAGAGGGAAGAGGCTCCCTGCCCCTCAGACCTGATCCTCAGAGGGCCTGCTGCTCGTGACGTGTGTGAATTGTGAGCAGAGGGGCTGGACATAGACGCACAGCTATCTCTGGGCTTCTTCCCTGTGCCACCTTCCTTGGCTGTCCTTCTGGACCTGGCATGGGTCCTCAGCACCAGCAGAGATGTCTGCTGGCTGTGTGGGGTTGTGTGGACGGGTTGGGGAGGCCCAGCCCAAGGAGGGTTCTGGTCAGCTTTGTGGGGCTGGACCACCAGCAGCAGACGGAGACCACGGGGGACACTCCATGATAGCTACTGCACTGGCTGGTGTTTTGGGGAGACTTGGACAGGCTCCCTTGTCAGGACCCTCAACCACCTCAGGATAGGGGTGCCCATGAGCTTCAGCTTTTATGGGATAAGGACTTTGTTTCTTTTTTAGGTTTTTTGAGACAGGGTCTCGCTTTGTGGTTCAGGCTGGCCCTGAGCTCAGCCTCAAACTCACATCACAGCAATCCTCCTGCCTCTGCCTCCCGAGTGCTGGGATTACAGGTGTGAGCCACCACACCCGGCACTGTGGTATGTGGTACTGGTTGCTGCTGGGCATGAGTCTCCACGCCCAGTATTGTATCTTGTTACCGGGGAGTCAAACCCGGGCCCTTGGGCTTGCAAGACAGGTGCCAGAACCACTGAGCTAAATCCTCGGCCCAGGACTTTGGTTTTTTTTGAGATAGGGTCTTGCTTTGTGGTTCAGGCTGGCCCTGAGCTCAGCCTCCAACTCACATCACAGCAATCCTCCTGCCTCTGCCTCCCGAGAGCTGGGATGACAGGCGTGAGCCACCACGCCCGGCACTGTGGCTGCTGCTGGGTGTGAGTCTCCATGCCCTACTGGGGATCAAACTTGGGCCCTTGTGCTTCCAAGTAGGCATGCAACTGGAGCTAAATCCCGGGCCTAGGACTTTGGTTTTGAAAGTCAAATGTCCTTTTTGCTTTGAGCACTCTGACTCTAACTAAGGAAGGTGGGAACACCAATATCAGGGGTGTGACTTCCTCCTGGGGTGTCTAGACAGGACCCCAAGCATCAGGACCCCACCCTCAGTGAGCCCTAGCCTAGGAGACAGGAACGGGATTGGGAGGGTGCGAGGACAGTTGTGGCCAAGCCCCCTGCAGTAGCTCTCACTGTGGAGGTGGCAGCCAGCTGTCCTGAAAACTCCAGCTCCCTTGGAGAACAGGGCAGGAGCAAGGGGTCCTGGGGTTATGGTGTGCTCGGCTATCAGGAAGACACTCACACGCCCGCTGCCGCCTTCAACACTAAGCAGTCTTGTTTAATTCTGTGTATGTATACTCCTCTTTATTAGAAAATCATCTCTCAGAAGGTGCAGTCAAAGGCAGGCTGAGCTTGCCTGGCCGAGCGGGGCTGAGCCCCTCAGGGGGTCCTGGAGTGGTCTGCAGGGTAAGGCTGTCCCGCCAGGGCTCATACACCAGTGTGTAGCTCTCTGCCCTTTTGACAGTGAACTTGTAGGTGCGATTGGGCAGCAGGTTGTGGACTTCAAAGGTGCAGGCTGCCACAGGGATGACACCACACTGTATGCATTCCTGCTGTGTCCGAGGCTCCAGCAGCTTAAAGCGTAGCTCAAACTGCTCCGGCACTGCTGGCTGGACAGTGACAAACCAGCGCAGGCTGACCCAGTCCCAGTGGGCCACTGACTCCTTCCGATCAAACATGACTGGCATCTTGGTGCTCAGCATGAGCCGGATATGTGGGATCTTGGCGGCCCCAATGTCAGACACCAGGCGGTGCTTGATATGCAGGCGGCCTGGCACCATCATTGCCAGGAAGTTATCCATGACTGCCGATAAGTCTGCCAGGCGCTGCTCCACAAGCCCCCAGCCAGCCAGGAAAGGCCGTGGGTCTGGCGACTCAAGCAGGGAGTCCAGCTCTAGGCGGCCACGGTCCAGCTGCTCCAGCAGGTCCCCGAGCAGCAGAAGCTGGATCTTGGTCTGTGCTGTACCCACCTTTTTCATGCGCTGAAACTTCCAGGGATCAATGAGCTGAAACATGGTGTTGGGCAGCACTGGCGAGTTCTGGTCGCCGAGGGCCAGGTGCTTGGGGAGGATCTCAATGTAGTAGGAGCACTTCTTGAGCAGCTGCATTCGAGCATGGTGGCGCTTGAGCAGATGGGGACTCAGGTCCAAGGCTAGGAACTCTCGCAGGGCGTTTCGGCGCTCCATGTAGGTGTTCCAAGCCTCTGGTTCCAGCAGCTGCTGATCGTCCACCTCCTCTGTGTCCAGGAAGGACTGTGGGCTGTCCAGCTTCATCTTGTTCAGGCCCAGGCCTGCCACCTGGAAAGTCATTGTCTGGGAGCTGGCAGAGAGGGCTACACATGAGCTGCAAGAGTTGGGCTGGCTTCTGCCACCCACCCAGGACCTCTGCCCTCCCTTGGGGCCCACTGCTCTGAGAAGAGGCTGTGGCAGGACTGTGCTCAGCTCTAGACACTGGGGTCAGAAAGCCCTTTCTGGGAGGCCAGAGGCCTTTTGCAGTGATGAGGCAGAGCAGGGCTAAGAGTGAGCTCTGGGGGCAGAACAATCTGGACAGAATGCCAGCTGCAGGCCAGCTGTGCACCTGACAAGAATCTCAGCTCCTCATCTGGCATGGAGACAACTTGGGAGAAATCCTGATGGCTTGGGACACCCCTCAGGGTATCTGTGGGCCACCATTGCCCACCAGTTCCCCCTGGGGACTCCCTGCGTTCCCCTTTAAGTTGCAGAGCAGAGGGACAGGACTACCCAAAGATGGCCTGAGGGGTCGCCATCACCCCAGCCCCTGGTACTGAGTCCTCATGGCCCAGGCTGGGCCTTGAGTCCCCAGAAGGGCTCGCTGACTCCACAGCAAAGGGGCAGCACCCAGCTTGTCTCACAGATGGGGAGCCTGAGGCTAAAAGCTTGAAGTGTGCTGTTTGAATGCTTGGTAGGTATACCCTCCGGCACTGAGCTACCCCTCCAGCCCTTTTAACTCTTTTGAGACAAGGTCTTGCTAAATTTTGGGAACTGGCCTCAAACTTGTGATCTCCCCCCTCTCCCTCCTCAACTGGGTTTACAGGTATGTGCCACTGCACCCCCCCCCCCCCCCCCCCCCCCCCAGTATCTCTATGTTGCTCGGGCTGGTCTCCAACTCCTGGGCTTATAAGATCTGCCTGCTTAAGCTTCCCCCGGTGGTGGGACTATAGGTGTATACCACTGTTCCGGGCTGGCTCCAAAGTTTTAACCCCAGACCTCAGAGTCCACCCTGTAGACTCGGGTTCCCGGCTCTTGAGTGTCCATGGAGGAGCCGGGTCATCTCGCCCCGCGGCTGCCCTGGGCAACTACACAGTTGGCTTCACCCGCGTTCACCTCTGACCTCCATGCGGCCTGACCCAGGCGACCTCATCCCAGAGATCCCGTCGGTTTCCCGTCAATTCCCAGTTCCTGCGCCTACGCCTTGAGCTCCTCTACCTACCCCTCGTCTCCCTGAGCACCCAGCCCTTCCCTCCGAGAGCCAGGCCACCTTCTCCACTGGACGGGGCCTCTAGGCGGTACGGCAAACTGTCCCCGGCCTTCCGTGCTGGCCTCTCGCCGCCAGCCCCGGGTTGCTATGGAGACCGGAAGCCGTTGTGAAGTCATATCCGTCCGGCCCGGTGGGTGCGGGGCGCTAGCCCGGCCGGAGGGCAGCGTGTTCGCCGCGGCGCTCGCAGAGTGGCGCAGCTCCTTACATCCGAGGCTTGGTCCCCGCCCTCCTGAGCACCCCACTGGCCCAGGGCCCCCTGTGCCCTCGGGAGAGCCGCAGAGTGGCGCAGGCTGCGGCTTGCGGGGCGCAGCTCCTTACATCCGAGGCTTGGTCCCCGCCCTCCTGAGCACCCCACTGGCCCAGGCCCCCCGTGCCCTCGGGAGAGCCGCAGAGTGGCGCAGGCTGCGGCTTGCGGGGCGCAGCTCCTTACATCCGAGGCTTGGTCCCCGCCCTCCTGAGCACCCCACTGGCCCAGGGCCCCCTGTGCCCTCGCCAGAGCCGCGGAGCGGGGAGGGTGGTTGAGCTGGCGGGGACGCCATCCCTGGGTCTCGGGGGACCCTGGAGAAGGAGAGACGGGGAACCGGTCGATGAAGACCCTCTGTGGAGCAGGAGTAGGGTAGTCAGCGGCAGCGTCCGCCACTGGCCCCTTTCCAAGCTCACTGTTTGGCCTGGGCCTGGATAAATGGGGTCTTCGTCTCTCCAGGGAACCCCAAAGGAGTTTGCAGGCTCTCCATTCCACCTGAACCCCAAACTGGACTCAGGACCTGTGGGATCGCCACCCAGCCCCTCCACCAGGAAGCCAGTCTGGGGCCTCCCCCAGCAACATCCCGGACCCCGCCAGGTGCCCGCCTCCCTCTGGGCAGGACAGAGACTTGAGGGAACTCCTGCCCGCGACGGTTGGGGGCCGCCCCGCCCAGAAGGACCCTGCATCGTCCTCCCTAGCTGGGGCGGCCAGCGCCTCCTTAGGCCTGCCTGGGTAACCCCCCTTCTCGGACCCCTACCATCGGGCTACTCCTAGGAACGCCGGGGGGTGGGGTGCTAGTTCTGCCCCGGCCTGGGCTCTGACTCAATGAATGTAAAGTGGTCCTTTGTATTGATTTTGGAGTTTTGTTTTCTTTTAAAAATATTCTTTCTGTAATTTAATCTTATGTCCTCTGACGTCTGAAAAATATTACTATTGAATTGCGTTCGTGCCTCAAACTTGTGATCTCCCACCTCTCCCCCCTCAGCTGGGATTACAAGTATGTGCCACTGCAACCCCCACCCCCGCCCCCAGGGTCTCTGTGTTGGTATTTGTATCACCTGGTGTCAGAAACCATTTGACAGAGAGGGCCATACTTTCTGCAGCCCAGAGAAGCCAAGAGGTCCCCGTGTTCCTCAGAGGAGAGCTGAAATATGCTGCCATGTGTGTGGTGTGATCCCTGCTACACTTCTTGTATGATTCAGTCTCCAACTGGGTCAGGTCTTCTGAGTCAGATCCTCGGCTGGTCTGAAGACCAGTTCTATATTTTGTAGCTTTTGAACAGTGTTTTGTCCACAGTAGTCATTCAACAAAGTACTATAAATTTTAACATCTCTGTGTCAATGGTGCATTGAAGTTTCCTATTTTCTTGTCTACTGGACTATTACAACCCTTTAGACTCTTTCATCCATCAAGATGAGGTCTTGCTATATTTCCCAGGCTAGCTTAAACTCTTGGACTCAAGTTGTTCTAATGCTTCAGCTGCTCTCATAACTGGGACTGCAGGCACACACCACTGTACTCAGCTCCAAAACACTGGGAGGCGGGTTGTATCTCATTGGTAGAGTGCTTGCGTGTGTGAGACCCCAGGTTTGATCCCCAGTACTATAAAAAAAAAAGGTATAGCTATAATTTTATTGCCAAGGGTATGACAAGAACTCATATTATTTCATTTAAGAAGCCTTTGAATAAAATGTTAATAATTGAAGTTTAAAAAAATATATCAATATGGCATATTGATTGTTTAATTAAGCTTATTGCTACAGTTTAGGATCACATTCACCATAGGGAATTTGTAACTGTACATGATATATCTTGATTTTTATTTGTTTCTATTTCCCTCCCCTCCCTCTAGCTCCTCTTTCCCTCCTATTTACAAAAATTTTGCTTCCATTTTTTTCCCTTTGTCATTTTCTCCTTTCCCTCGCCCTCTTCCCTAGTTCTCCTACCCATTTGAACATTTTCTTCCTGTTTCACTGTATCTGTTATACATTTTTGTACTCATTTACACTGTTTCTCACACCAGAGAGACCATGAGGTGTTTGCACATAAGTGATTTGTTTCAGTCAAGAATATGCGGTCAAGGTGCATCCATTTGGCTAGAACAGTCTCAGGGTTATTCTTTATGGCAGAAAGGTACCCACTGTGTACAAAAAACATCTTTATTCATTCATCAGTTGGTGGGCATTTGGGTTGTTTCTAAGATTTAGCTATTACAAACTGCTGCTGTAAACATGAGTGTGCATACAACACTGTGATATGATGCTTTTAATTCTTCTGGTGAGATACCGAGAAGGGGAATAGGTGGGACAAATGGTGCCAGAAGTTTTAATTTTTTGAGGAATCTCCACACTGATTTCCACAGTGGCTGCACTAGTTTACATTCCCACCAGCAGTGGAGAAGTGTTCTTTTCCCCTCAGTTTTTCTAACACCTGTTATTGGTTGATTTCTTGATAGCAGCCCTTCTTTCTGGAGATGAAATGTCAGAGTTATTTTTATTTGCCTCTCATGAATGACCAGTGATGTTGAACTTTTTTTCATATATTTATTTGCTATTTGAATTTCTTTCTTTCTTATTTCTTTTCTTTTTTTTGGTGGTACCATGGATTAAACTCATGACCTCATACTTGCCTGGCAGGCATGGTGCCAAATCCCCAGCCCTGCCATTCTTTTTTTTTTTTTAGGTTTTTTGAGACAGGGTCTCGCTTTGTAGTTCAGGCTGGCACTCAGCTCAGCCTCCAACTCACATCTCAGCAATCCTCCTGCCTCTGCCTCCTGAGTGCTGGGATGACAGGCGTGAGCCACCACGCCTGGCAGCCCTGCCATTCTTATTTCTTCATCTGAGAAGTGTCTATTCACTTCATATCTCCATTTTTTGAACTGGGTCTTTAAATTTTGGGGATCTGATTGTTTTGAGTTCTTTTTTTTATTTCAGGTACTGCCTCTTTTTCTGAGAAACAGCTGGTAAAAGTGTTTTACCACACCGCGGTTGTCTCCTCACTCTCGGTGGTTTCTCCTGCCCTGCAGAACCTTTTTTGTTTGTTTATTTCCGCGAACCAGGATCTCGATATATGATTTAAACCGGCCTTGAGCTCACAGTGACTGTCCTGCCTGAGCCTCCCCAGTACAGGGTTATGGGCACGCACTAGTCATTGCTGATTTAAGGGCCTGGTACTGTCCGAAGGTCTGGTGTGCTGGCACCTGGGAGTGAGCCGGGCATGGAAAGCAGTAGGCGTGCCCTTCTGCGCAGGAGGGGTGTGACAGAGCACCCCTCCTCTCTGGGGCCAGCCAAGGTCCTGGGCTTCTGCCTGCTCCTTGGCCCCACCCCCACTTCTTTTTCTATTCCTAAGTTTTAGTTAAACTTTCATTTTGAGTTAAGTAGGTTGCCGTACAGTTGTCAGGAGGACAACTCTCATGCCTCTCTCATGCTTTTCTCCCAGCTCTTGTAGAGCTGCAGCACAAGCCACTCCAGGCCACAGTGCTGACAGACGCAGGGCAGTGCTGCTCACAGGGACCCCTGCGGGCATAGCCACGGATGGACCAGTCTGCTGCCAGTCCTGCCTAGCCGGAGTGGGCAGTGAGCACTTGGGATCTGGGACCCCGTGGACACTGTGTCCCCAGGCCCTGAGGGCAGGGCACTGTGCGGCAGGGGGTCCCAGCTCTAGAGGAGCCGGGCACACCCAGCCATAGAGAGCCTCGTAGCTGTACCCTCCAGATACAGGAGCTCAGAGCTCCTGCAGCCAGCTCGAGCCAGGCACTCTGAGCCCCCACCCCAGTGCACCTGCTCAGCATCCCTACTCCCAGCACAGTGCCTTGCAGGGGGAAAGCAAGGCACAGAGGTACAGCACCAGTCCGTGTCAGTGCGCCGATGATAGGGTTCAGAGCTGCAGCCCACCTGGCCTGTGGAGGAGGTGAGCTAGTGGGGTGAGCGGCAGAATCGGGGAGGGTCCCAGTGTACGGATCAGTGAGGTGAAGAAAGGAAGGGTGTGGCCAGAGTCTCCGAGGAGAGGGAGCAGGGTTCTGGGAACTTTCGGGGCGCAGGCTGACTGCTGTGACACTCCCCGGGCCTGAGAGCTGTGGAAGGGGAAGCCTGGGGGGAGGAGCAGCGGTGTCGGGACGGAGGTCTCCCCGGCAGCGGACACAGGCCAGACAGCACCTGTGCAGCTGGCACCGAAAACAAAGTCTGGCTCCGGTCAGTGGATGCGGCGTGCAGAAGGGGTGAGGGTGGGTACTCTAGGGTCAGGCCGTGGTGTCAGCTGCGGACAGTGTGGGAGATGTGAAGTGTGACGATGTGGGGTGCAGGGCAGGAGAGAGGGTTGGGAGGGCGTAGTGTGAGGCGTGCAGGGCAGGGTAGGGTGAAAGGTCAGGATGGCAGAGCCCACTGGGTTGGACAGTCCAGGAATGCCCAGCTGCCCAGAACTCTGCAGCTTGGTCCCTGAAAACCCTGTAGGCACAGGGGCTGAGTTCGATCCCTGGTACTGTGGGGAGGCGGTGTTACGGGGTCTCAGACTTTCCGTTCTGGTCACCAGAAGTTGATGGGCCTTCCTTGGGAGCCGGATTCCCTACTGCCCAGCAGATTCCCCTCTGCCTTGACCCCAGAGAGAGGGGGCCTTTGTGACAGCAGCAGGGCAGATGAGCTTCTGGCTGTCACCGCCTACCTCCTCCCCTCTGATTCTGCGACCGACTGGACACCTACTCCTGGGCTTCAACTGCACATGGCGTATGCTGAGTCCCAGAGGTCAGGCTCTGGCTTTGCAGGACAGGGAGCGTGTGGGAGGAATCTGCATTCCGTGTCTGAAATGCCTGACATGACCCACGTGGTCAGCACACGGAGGAGCCTCACAGCCAAAGGAGGCCTCCCTGTGGCTTCTTGTCTGGAGACAGAAAGCTGCGTTTCCTGCCAGGAAGACAAAACTGGATCTGGGAAACGAGAGAACTGCTGTACAAAACCCAGCAGGCAGTCGGAAGGGCCAGTGATCGGCAAAACCCTGCAGGGCCCCTCCCAGGCCCCCTCGATTTTGCATTTATAATTATATTTTCTGGACACTCCCCACCCCCAGCAAGATGAGTCTTGTGTGGGCTGGCTGGTGCCCCCAGGGCCTGCCCCTCCAGGTGCTCATGCTGTGGGGAGGGGCTCGGCCCCCAGGGCCACTTGATAGATGATCACAGTGGTATCAACCCCCACGAGGGCCTGCTGTCCAGGAAGCCCTCCGCCTGCCCCGGGCAGGGGTGCGGGAAAGCTCTTTCCCTGTATTGGACTGCGTGCTCAACCAGAGCGTGATGTCCGTGCGCGATGACGCTGTGGAAAAAGGGTCAGTGGCAGTCTGTGGGCGAGAGGCTTGGTGAAGGCCACTTGGTGCCACAGGGAAGACACGGGCAAGGGGGAGGGGGCCAGCAGGTGGGGATCCCAGAGCCTGTCCCAGGAGTGTGCTTGAGAATGGGCCGCCCCTGGGCCTTGCTGTGCCACCCTGCCTGCCCATGCGGCAGCTGCTCCACAGGCCCGTCTGAGACTCGCCCACCACCCCTTGCCCGCTCTGGCCACCTGGCCACGTCCCCATGCTGGGACCCTGATGTCCTCCAGTCAGCTGAGTCTGGTGTTTGCTGTGTACCTGCTGTCCACAGAGACCCTGCATCACCACCATTTCACTTTCAGCTTGAGAAACGGGATACTAAAATCTCCCGTCAGCCTGGGGATTTAGCTCAAGTGGTACTACGCCTACCTTAGAAGACAGGGCCTGAGTTTGATCCCTGGTACCACAAAAATTAACTAACTGCATAAATACATAAACAAGTAAAATTAATAAATAAATAGAATAAAATCTCCCATATTCTGCGAGAGTCTCTGTTATACAAAGGCCACTGCAGGGCTCGCTGGGCTGGCTTCTGCTCTGCACCGGGCTTTTGTGATGTTGATAGGTTTGTTTAAGTCAGTGCTGATCAGTGCCAGCTTCAGTGCCAGTTCTACATGGACGCCCACTCTGCCCCAGGCTTAGCGCGCTGGGGTGGGCCTGGCAGGACAAAGCCCCTCCCTGCCGCCCTGGCCGCCCCCTCTCCGGCCTCACCCGCTCCGCCCCTTGCTCTGTGTCTGCAGAGGCGCTCACCTGTCTGCCCAGGCAGGTCCCCACTGCCACACCCAGGGATCCAGCTCTGGGGCTGGGGCTGCGCGCCCCGTGGAGGGAGCCTCTTGAGTGAGCGTGGGGTCGGTGCTGCTTGTCACCCACCGGCCCTTCTAGCTCCTCACTCGGACTCCGGAGGCCCCATGCGCTTCCGTCGGCACCCCGGCCCGACGCCCTCCTGGGGCATGGAGGCCTTCCTCAGGAGGCGCCTGACATTTCTGTCCTTCTTTTGGGACAAGATCTGGCCGGCAGAGGAGCCAGAGGACGACATCGCGGCGGGGCCGGGCCCCGACGTGGAGCCTGCGCCCGAGCGCCCTGCGGCCCCCGGCGGCCCCCAGCTCTTCCGCGCGCTGCACGACTTCACGGCGCGCTGCGCTGCGGAGCTGAGTGTCAGCCGCGGGGACCGGCTCTACGCCCTCAAGGAGGAGGGCGACTACATCTTTGCCCGTCGGCTCTCGGGCCCGCCCAGCGCCGGGCTGGTGCCGATCACCCACGTGGCTAAGGCTGCCCCGGAGACGCTTGCGGACCAACCGTGAGTACCTGTGACGAGCCCGAGGCGCCTGCGGGTCGGAGTGGGATAAGGCAGGGTTTTGGTGGAAATTGCACAAGGGTTCCAAGACCTTTGTCAGATGCCCTTGGACGCCAGGCTGAGCAGTGTGGGGCCAGAGTTGGAGGCCAGTGCTGCGCCCCTGGGGTGGGGGAAGCTGGCTGGGGAGCTCCTGCCTCGCTCCAGGAGGCTGCATTTGAATCAGGACTCAGTTCAGGGCAGTCAATTAGCTGCCAGGGGTGGTGAGGTTGGGTGTGTGAGTGTGTGTGTGTGTGTGTGTGTGTGTGTGAGGTGTGAGGGGCCTTCAGCCAGGCCCTAGCAGAGGCCATTCAGTAAGCCACATGAAGTTGGTCCAGGTGTGCAGCAAATGTGTCCCTGGTTTGTCTGGAGGCAGGGGCTCTGGTGGGGAGAGCCTACCCCCTTCTTCCCACAGCACTCCAGGTCTCCAGAGTTGGAGGTGCCCATTGCCAGCCAGTGTGGATAGCTGGACTGCACAATAAATAGCCGTAATCTGGGGAGTGGGTGCTCCCCAAATGTGTCTTGGAGATGCCAGGCTGCATAGCCTCCTAGGGTTCAGGAAGGCCCAGCACTCCAGCATGCCAGCTGCAAGCTGGGCACTGCTGGGTGGTGGACGCAGTGCAGACACCTCAAGCATTTGGCCCAAATCCTGGGACGTGGCCCCCACCACCTTTCAGCCCAGATCCTGTGGTCACTGCAGTCCCACCGTCCAGATGTGCAAGTCCTGCCTCCGGAGCCTCGTTCAGGAAGGGCCATGTAGCAGGGGCAGGTTGGGAGCTGGTGGACAGCAGTCCTGCTCCTGTACCCCACTGGATGCACATTACCTGAGTCGGGGCCACCTCTGCAGGCAGCTGTAGGTCTGAACATCGTCAGAGCCACCTTCAGCGTTTTGGGGCCATGGTGCTCACCTGCGCTGTGGGCTTTCCTGTGGCAGGTGAGGCAGAGTCACAGGAAGCAGCCTATGAGGGATTCCAGGCCTTGTACCATGCCTGCCGGCAGCTGTCACTCCAGGAAGGGCTCACAGTCAGCTAGATATGGGAGACAGAGCCGGCATGGCTCCTGGAGGCTGCCAACTTGGCGGACTGGCAAGGCAAGTGGGGGGGGGCCGCGGGTGAGGCTGCTCCAGAGAAGGCCTAATGACTACCTGGGCCCAGAGTTGAAAGGGCTCCTGCTCCCATATCACGAGCCACAAATACCAGCCCCACACCCCAAGGAGAGACCCCGAGGCACATCTGCTACAACTCGGGAAATGCGCAGGAGTCCAGTCTGCACCCACAAAGGGTCTGAGGTAGGGCTCTGGGGACAGATGGCATGTTGGACAAAACTGCTCTGGCCTCAGCAGGAGCTCTGTGCCAGCAGACGGCATCAGCAGGCTGTGTTTCCAGCTCCTGAAATGTGCTCGCCCACCTGAGGCTGCTGCCCAGCTAGGTCTCAGGGAGCACGTGACCGTCAGGGGCCAGCCGTGTGCTCGGCACTCTCCCTCTCCGGCCTGCTTGCTGGTGTAGCTTTGTCCTTCTCCGGCCTGGGCCTCTGTCCATTCCTTCCTCGCCACCCCTGACTCCAGCTGTGCCCACCCTCCAGCCCAGGTCCAGCCCTGTCCTGGCTAGACCTCCATGGCATGTCTGCTGAGGGGGGTGCTCTGACTCATGCTGTGGTCCTCCAGGGCCCCTTCTAACCCTGTTCCTTGAACGGGCTCTGCACTGACCCCAGAACCTGCTTAGTGTCCTCATTCGTGCTGGTCAGGGGCTGTGCTCACATGCTGCCTCTGCACGGCTCTGGTCTCCTATGGAAGTTCCCAGAAATGGGAGGCTCAGGTGGGAAGCTGGCCAAGGATCACTGTTGAGGCCTTGGGCAGCCGAGACACATGCAACGGTCTGGGGCCAGAAGTCTGTGTCTTCCCCTAAGGATGTCTGTGGTCCACCTGGGTAGGGGACAGCAGTGTGGGGCTCTTTGTGCGTAGGTGCCTGTCCACATTGCATCAGCTCAGGAGGAAGTGTCTCTGGATGAGGCCAGGGAGCTCAAGGGTGGCCTGCCCCAGCCTGGCCCTTCAGAGGGGTGCAGAGGCTTGGACTCCCACTCAGCGCCCCTCCTTCCTCAAATCCCCTGCTGGAGCCCTTTCCTGACCTCCTTCCTGGCCTGGATCTAGTGGCCTTTCCCAGGGGCTCCCAGGTTCTACCCGGTTAGCTTCCTGGCGGATGGGCTGTGCCCAGCCAGACCATGTCCGCAGCCCAGTGAGTGCTTCTGGGGAAGGTGGCTGGGGACCTCGCTTCCCCATGGGCCCTCCACAAGGGTCCGAAAAGTTCCACATTTGATGGGTTCAGTATGTAATAAGGGGTAATTAGCCTATGGCTGGGGTTAGAACTCATAAGCCAGGCCATGTGCAGCTGGGCTTAGAGATCACTGTGGCCCAGGTAAGTGGAGAGGCTCACCTACAGAGAGCGGCCAGCATTTAGATCACCTGCTGGAGGCTGGGTCAGAGCCATGCTGGCGTTAGTGGTCTCCACTTTGGTCCTGAGGTCTCTTGAGGCCGGCCTGGGGACATGAGAGCCCAACATGGGCACTGGGTCTGCCTTCTCCCTGAAAGATGGCAGGACAGCTGGGACCCAACACCTGGCCAGGCTCACACAGGACTGGCCTGTGAGGTGACTACATGCCTACTGTTTGCAGCTGGTACTTTAGTGGGATCAGCCGGACCCAGGCCCAGCAGCTGCTCTTGTCCTCCGCCAACGCACCCGGGGCCTTCCTTATCCGGCCCAGCGAGAGCAGCCTCGGGGGCTACTCACTCTCAGGTACTTGGGGGGTCCCTGAGACTGTCCCTTCCTGGGAGCGTCTCACTCAGCCTGCATCAGGCCAGGCTGATGTGCTGGTCACCTGTCTCTCCTCCCCTCTCCCTTCCTCCATTCACTTAGAGACTCGTTCGTTCAACAAGACCCCATTAAGCTCGTACTCTGTGCTCCCTGGCCCGCCCTGCCCCACACCCTCCTGCACACAACTCTGGCCAGCTCAGAGACCCCTCAAACAGTCTGAGCCGGGCGACCTGAGAGGTTAGGGCGTTGGTGCCTGGACAGGCTGTTGCTGAGGCACCAGTGTCCATCTCTACCCCCTTAGTCCGAGCCCAGGCCAAAGTCTGCCACTACCGCATTTGTGCAGCACCCGGCGGCAGCCTCTGTCTGCAGGAGGGCCGGCTCTTCCCCAGCCTGGAGGCACTGCTCGCCTACTACAAGGTCAACTGGAAGCTGATCCAGAACCCCCTGCTGCAGCCCTGCGTGCCCCAGGTTGGCCCCCTGGGACCCTGTCTCAGTCCCTCCCCAGCCTTGCTTGGGTCCTGCATACTCCGGTTAATCAGCTCAGCTCGCTGCATTGTATCGCCTGTGAGGTTGGTGGAGGCGTGGTGTGGCGTGGGAGCGCTGCAGGGCGTGCCCAGGGCCCGAGGGAGCAGGAGCCAGCCTGCAGAGGCACCCACAGCTGCGGGACCCATGGGGCAGAAGCCGTGGGTGGCGATGCCGATCCCTGGTGCTTCCTGACCTCTGAGACCATCCCAGACCAGTGGGAGAGGGCATCAGTCTGGTTTCTCTGGGCCCATAATGACAGCCCAGCCAGGGGTAGTAATGAGTGTTTGTAGATGGATATCTGACTCAGGCAAAGGTGCCACTTAGGTCCCCGGAGCAATTAGCTCCCACAGCGCTGGATCCAGCTCCCAGAGGTCAGCGCCAGTCCCCTATATCCCAGCCTGGGTCTGGGCAAGTGTGTGCTGCGGACAGAGAGGCTTGAGGTCTTTTGCTGGGACTCTGCAGGGACAGAGGGAGAAGTAGTGTCCTGCTGGAAGTCCACTCTGCCCAGCCTGCTCACTGTGTCAGCGGAGCTGGAGACAGGGCACTAAACCGCTTCTCCCTGCAGAAACCCCTCATGCAAGACAGATGGGAGCGGCCACGCTCGGAATTTGTCCTTCGGAGGAAGCTGGGCGAAGGCTACTTTGGGGAGGTATGGGAAGGCCTGTGGCTGGGCTCTGTGCCCGTGGCAGTCAAGGTCATCAAGTCAGGTGAGGCTTCGTCTGCCCACTCCAGATAGGCCTGGGCCAGCGCCCACTGGCCTCTGACCCTGGGGACACCAGGGCAGGGATGGTGGGTGGCAGGGCGGTCCTGGAGCACCGTCCTCTCCTGCAGCTGACATGAGGCTGGCTGACCTCACCCAGGAGATCGAGGCTCTGAAGAGCCTGCGGCATGAGCGGCTCATCCGGCTATACGCAGTGTGCTCCACAGGGGAGCCTGTGTACATCGTCACCGAACTCATGCGCAAGGGCAACCTGCAAGCTTACCTGGGCCGTGAGTACCCCCACCCCCTCTGCCCTGAGGCAGCCTGGCCTTGACCTGGGGGGACAGCGGCTGCCCTTCTGGGCCTGGAGGTGTCTCAGGGCTTGGCGACATTTCACGTGGCTGAGGCTGCACTACTCACACCTCCAGGTCTACTGCCGGAGGGGTCTGGGCATGCGGACCAATCCTGGGCTTTGCTGCAGTCAGAGCCTGGTTCCAGGGCTGGGCAGAGTTCAGGTGGGGGAGGGGAATGTGTCCCAACCTTGGTGTAATATGACCATGAACCCAGCCAGCTTCCGGGTACCCAGCCCCCCTCTGTCCTCCTCTGCCCCTGGTCTCCACTGGGGGTCTGAGCTAGTGGCCGAAAAGCAAGTTGCACTGAGTGGTCACGGTGGTGGGCACAGGATCCCCATTCCTATCTTGCTCACTGCCCACTGTGGCCTCCATAGGGTGCCAGCCTCACTCCAGCTTAGAGATGAGGAGACTGAGCCCTGGGCAGTTCCTGTCTCCCTGACCTCTGCTCTGTGCCGTCCTGAGCCCCAGCCTTCTGACCCTAGCTGCTGAGCCCTCTCCCCACAGGCCCTGAAAGCCAGGCACTGAGCCTGCCTGTCCTGCTGAGCTTCACCTGCCAGGTAGCTGAGGGGATGACCTACCTGGAGGAGCGGCGCATTGTCCACCGGGACCTGGCTGCCAGGAATGTGCTCGTGGGTGATGACCTCACCTGCAAGGTGGCTGACTTTGGCCTGGCCCGGCTCCTAAAGGTCAGTGGGAGAGGGTACGGTCTCCTGAGTGTGGGGCACCTTGCTGTCTGCCCACTGCTGACCTCATCTTGTCCCCAGGATGACATCTACTCCCCAAGCAGCAGTTCCAAGATCCCTGTCAAGTGGACGGCACCTGAAGCCGCCAATTACCGCATCTTCTCACTGAAGTCTGATGTCTGGTCCTTTGGCATCCTGCTGTACGAGGTTTTCACCTATGGCCAGTGTCCTTATGAAGGTGCACTCCTCTTAGGAAGTTTGGTCTGAGGGAGATGGCATACCCTGCCCTGGGAGTTGCTGGCCCTGAGTATGAGTGCCAGGCCTCAAGGCTGGTCCCTTGGGCTGAAGGGTCTGGCTAAGGCCAGCTGGTGATGCAAGAGACTAGGCTGGAGTGGTCTCCAAAGTGACCCTGGCCCTTTCTTTGCCATCCTCCCCAGGGATGACCAACCATGAAACACTGCAGCAGCTCAGCCGTGGGTACCGGCTGCCCCGCCCAGCTGCCTGCCCAGCAGAAGTGTACCTGCTGATGTTGGAGTGCTGGAAGGGAGTCCCTGAGGAGCGGCCTGCCTTTGCCATGCTGTGGGAGAAACTGGACACTGTCCACAGGCGCCTGCACCTGGGGCTCACGTGACTGGGGCTTCAGACCCAGAATGGCGCTGAGGTTGCTGCCCCGGGCAGGGCATCTCCCAAAATGGGCTTCCTATTAACACATATCACAGATGCCACACAGCCAGGGGCCCCACAGGCTTCCAGGAATTTGCCGTGGGCCTCTGGCACTGACATGGCCACACACGTGTGTGTACAAGGTGGACAGATGCTGACCACATTTGGCTCAGATGCCTACCCAGACAGCTGGTGCCGTCAGGCGTTAGTGGCCAGTGTCTCTGGCATCTCTGGAAGGAGGCACAAAGCACCAAAGTGGAATCTCAGGAAGCACTGGGGTAGAAGGCCCCTGAGCCAGAGGCTGCCTCTTTTGCTGAGCCTGCCTCCCCACCTCTGTCCTCCCTCACTTCCTCCCTGGGTCACAGAGCACAGGTCCATTCTCCCCCAGCTGTCACACCGCTGTGGCTCCGAGGCAGACCCATTAGATCCTGCTGTGTGCCCACGGGGCCAGGGGCCAGTGCCATGGCCCTCAGGAACTGCAGACCTGGGAACACGTGAGCTGTGCTCAGTGAGTGTGGTCCAATTTGGCTATGTGCGTCCAGACCTAGAGGCTGGAGCTTAGAGTGCTAGACTTCTCCTGGGCCATGGTGCTCAGGACGGGCACAATGGCAGCAGTGGCAGGACCTTGGCATGCTGGCAGGACCAGGCCGTGGCAGGAGTGCATGAACAGCCCTGCCATCTCCCTGGGCCTAGCTGGAGCTGGCAGAACGGAACTACAGAGAGCAAACTCTGTCAGGAAGGGCAGGCTGGGAATCTGGCAGCTGCACTACCAGCCATGTCCAGGCAGAACCTACATTTCAAGGTTGGTTCTCAGGATGGACAGCAGTTGGGAGGCAGTGTTTTCTGTGGTCAGCAGTTGGGAGGCAGTGTTTTCTGTGGTCAGCAGTTTAGGGGCAGTGAATGTAGATTGCACTGTATGCTGAAAACTAGTGACAAGATGCTCTCTGGTTGTAAGAAAAACCCCAGCTGAGAGACATTTCCATTTTGGGAGTGAGGTGTCAGACAGTTGGCCCCTGGTTACTCCATGGCTGAGGGTGGCATGCGGTGGCTTCCATACTGAGGGCTTGACTCTGAGTGCTGTAGTGTTCAGGGGTGAGGTCTTGAGGGCAAGTTGGGTCTTAGGGCACTGGCCACATCTCTGGATGGACCACCTTGGACTTAATGGCTTATTGGCTGGTCAGGTTGTATGCATAAGGCAGGAGGTCAGTCCTGGGATGCCCCAAATCGGCTCAGCTACAGCCCCTGCGCTGGGTGGGGACAGAGTGGTTTGGTCCAAGCCTGTTTCCTGGGTGCCCAGAGGTGGGCAGCTCTCCTCCGCCACATTCTTCGTCATGATGTTTTTGCCTTGAAGCCAGCCAGCCATGAAGAGAAACTGAAACTGAACTAAAATAAACTTTGTCCCTCTAAGCTTCTTGTGGCGGGGTTTGTTCACAGAGGTCAGGAGCTAACTCGAAGGGGAGTGGACCAGGTGTTTTGTCATAACAATGGACAGAGGACCCTGCTCCCCTTCCTGGACCCACTCGGAGCTGTACCAGGAGCTGGCTGCGGGGACAGGAAGACTGACCAGCCCGTTGTCCCCGGGGAGACAGGGCTTAAGGCCAGCGCTGCCCCCACAGATATCAATTTGTTCACAATCACTGACCACAGGCCTTGCCCATGGGCTGGCACAGAGGGAGCTTGGAGTTGCATCCCATGTGCAAAATGACCCCGGGCAGAGGAAGGGCGGGGTGGGGCATCACGAGCAGGAGCAGCTCCTGAGCAAAGAGGGGCTAGCATGGCAGCTCTGGCAGGACGGAGCTGGAGATCACCAGCCCTGTGTGAGGAGCACAGAGGGCTTTGGGCCGAGCCTTCCGGGGCTGCACCTCTGCCTCGTCCAGTCCTGCAAGAGTGGCCTGTGGGGAGAGGACTGGAAGGAGAGGCCTTTCGCTGAGCAGCCCCAGCCCCGGCACCTTGGGGCACTGCTGAGATTGCAGTGGGGTGGAAGGAGAGGACTGTGCTGGGGCTGAAGGCTTATCTGCGGGCCCTGGTGCATTCCGAGGCGTCTTGTCAGCTACAGGCTAAACGAGTTTGGTCCTCCTGGTTCTCCAGGAGGCCAGGATTTCCTGTTTCCTGGTGTGGCTTAGACAGAAGCACCCACATGTCTGGACCCAGGGTCACACCAGAGTCCCCTAGACACAGCTGGGACCAGGAGACAGAGGGCTGGAGGACCCTGAGGCAGGCAGTGGCAGGGCAGGGCTCCCCAGTGCTCTCTGGCCTGAGTGTCCAGTGCCCATCTGTCCTGCACAAAGCCATCCAGGTTCCTCCCCACTAGGCTCTTCCCCTTAGACCTCCTCCAGCACAGCCTCCCTCCTTGGCCCAAACTCTGGGAGGGCTCCCCAGCTTGGTGGGGGCTGAACTGGGCTGGCCAGATGATAATGGATGGCTTACTACTTCTCTTTTCAAGAAGTTTAGCTGGGAGTGTGGCTTAGCAGTAGGTAGAGTACTTGCCTACTGTGCACGAGATCCTAGGTTCAGTCCCCAGGGCCCAGACAATTTAAAAAGGAAGGAAGAAGGAAGGAAGGAAGAAAAAGAGAAAGAAAGGAGAAGGGAAGAGATGAGTTCACATGAGCAGAGCTGGGATGCAGTTCCCTGCCGCTCGGTCTCTCAGCCGTGGTTACCCCTCACCCCGCCCCCCCGCGGCTGCCCCTCCACTGGGTGGGAGCACCCTGGGGTGGACGCTGCAGCAGGCACAGGGGAGGTGGTAGGAGTCACCTAGAGAGGGAGGAAGGCTGGGTTCAGTGGGTGGGGGAGGGGCGGACTCGGGCTCAGTCAGGGCCAGGCGAAACTGGCTGGAGCCGGGAAGGCCCCTGGCTGCAGGCAGCTCAGGCCACTGCTTCTCCTGGTCTTCAGACGCCCTCTTGTGTCCTGGCTAGGGAGGGCGGTGCCTGCTTCTACCAAGGAGCTGTGAGCCAAAGGGCTGCAGGGCTGTGCCCTCCAGGTAGCCCACACGCTGTTGCCCCCTCACATCCTGGCCCTCAGTGGTCTTCCCACAGGTCCAGGGCTTGACCCTGCAAGATGTTCTCGGGTGGCTCCTCCAGGACACAGGGTCAGCCAAGTCCTCGTGTCTGGGGCAGCACCCCTACCTGACGACGTAGAAGCCCAGGCTCAGGTGCACCTACTCTGTCTCCAGGCCTGAAACCGCTCCCCAGGGTAGGCCTGCAGCATCTGGCAGATGGGCCCTGCCCGGGGCGGAGGCTCCCAGCGCCAGCCAGTAGGTGAGAAGTGCCCCGGTGAGGGGCGATGCCACAAGCATGGGGCCCGTCCTGGGGAAGAGGGCAGCGGCCTGTGCCCCATGCGGGGTGCACCCTGCAGCGAGCTGCCCACTGCTGACTGCTGTCCTCTGCACTGCCGTGCACACTGCAGGCCTGGTTCTGCTCATGGGCTGCTCCCCTCCCGTCTGCTCTGGTTGGCTGTGGGGCCCTGTGACTGACAGGCGAACACCTGGCTGGCGTGCGCTCAGGCATTTACAAGACATATTTCATGAGTGCAGGGTGTGGCCTGCTTCTGCCTCTTCACAAGGAAGTGGGTGGGGACAACCCGTCAGGGACGGCCCTGCCCGCCCCTCCCAATGCAGGTGCCCACAGCTTGCCCCAATCCCAGTCCTGCCGTGGCACTGCCATGGCATCCCATGGCTAGGCCCACTTGGGCCCCAAGTATGTGGGGCTCTGGGACTCTGAGGCCCGGACAGATGAGGAGCCGAGCTTCCATGCAGGGCACTTGTTCCATGTGTCTGGGAAGGAGGATCAGTGGTGGTGGGCCACCCTGCTGGGTGACTCGGGCCAGGCCCTGGCAGGGGGCCATGTGCCCCACAACTACCTGGCTGAGAAGGAGACTGTGGAGTCTGAGCCGTGAGTGTCTCTGTCCTTGGGGAGCGGGGAGAGCAGGGCCCAGGGTGGCTGGAGGCTGGAGGGTGGGGCTGGGGCCCCATCAAAGCCCAGCCCAAGCGCGCCCTCCTGGCACCTGGTGCTGACTGTCACCGTGTTGCTTGGCATCTGGTATGGGCCTTACAAGCAAGGGGCCTTTCCCCTGAGGCCCAGAGAGGACAGAGTCCAGGGAAGGGTCTGGGGGCCCTGACCACCAGTGGCAAGTCTGTGAGAGTCGCAGGGCCTTTGGAAGTGTGGAGTTTGCTCATTTTCAAACAGCCAGAACCAGACATGCGACCTAGTTAGGGGGCAGGAAGGCTGCTGGGACACAGCTGCAGCCTGCTGGGGTAGGTGTCCGTCCTTCCTACCACGCCGGCCACTGTCCCTCAAAACTCCTGACTGGGTCCCTAGGGGTCTTTGAGGAACAATAAGGGGCTGGCATGAGCTTGTCCACAGCAGCTGAGGACCTGGCTTTAGGCTGCTCGGGCTGGGGAAGGCCCGTGGGAGGGGCCCTGCTGCCGGGCCCCCCGAGAGCCCCGACTGTCAGCAGCCGCAGCACCTCTGCCTGCTGAGTGAGCAGCCGCCACGCCGGACTGTCAGCTGGACAGTGCCAAAGGCAGAGGCCTGCAACACGGGTAATACAGGGTGACTGGGGTACATGAAAGGCTGTTCAGGGCCAGGGTGGCCAGCAGAGCAAGTGTGGAGGCCCTGAGCCCCCAAGAGCCCAGTGTGTGTGAAGATCAAGGAGACAGGGCAGCAGGGCTGGTGAGAGAGAGGGAGACCTTCTAGCTCTGCAGGAGCAAAGAGGGTTGGTTCCCCGAGGAGTCTAGACCAGGGGCCCCAGCCCCACCCTCCCAGCATGGGGCTCCTGTAGGCTCCAAGGGCAGAGCCTTTCCATGGTCCCCACCTGTACCCCACCCCTTCGGGCTCCTCCATGCTCTTGTCAGAATCTGGTGTGTGCTGGGCATGGTGACATGAGTCTCTAATCTCAGCACTCTGAGGCTGAGGTAGGAGGATCAATGCAGTGACCTGAGACATGTCTCAAAAACAAAAGGGGCAGGGCTGGGGATTCAGCTCAGTGGATCCAGTGCCTGCCTTGCAAGCACAAGGTCCTGGGTTTGAGCCCTAGTAACCACGTACAACAGTGCCAGCCGTGGTGGCTCACTCCTGTGATCCCAGCACTCGAGAGGCAGAGGCAGGAGGATTGCTGAGTCTGAGGCTGAGTTCAGGACCAGCCTGAACTACAAAGTGAGACTCTGTCTCAAAAAACTTTTTAAAAAGGGCGGGGGCTGGGATGGGCTCAGTGTGAAGGGATTCCCCCAGGTTCCATGCCCACCCAGTATGCAAAGAAGGGGCTGAGTGTCCACGTGTGCTTTCGAGTGGGATCCTTCGTATGAAGTTGCCCAGGCTTCCCCCTCGGGGTCACTAGGACCTTCTTAGAGTCCAGAACCTGCCCTCAGGGACCTTCAGGTCCCATGACAGTCAAGGAGGGTTCCCATCAGGGTTGGGGACCCTAAGCCAGGGAAGCCAAAGATGGCGGGGGTGGCAGGTGGGCGCTGGGGGGCCAGAGTGTGTGTGGGGCCGAGCTGGGTGCAGCTCCAACTCATACCACCCATTCTCTGCAGGCGGTTCTTTGGCCACGTCTCCCGCTCACAAGCACCACACCGCTGCAGGCAGAGGAGAGCCTGCCGGGCACCTGGTCAGGGTCAGCAAGAAGTCAGGCGCTGACTATGTTCTCTCCGGTACAGCCATTGGGCTCGTCCCTGCCGGCCCGGCCTGGGGCTCCTGGTGCCTGCTCCCCTTAGACACGTTGGGCTGGTCCCCGGCTGCGAGTCCAGGACACCTGGGTCTCCTCCTAGGAGTTCTACCCCTCCACATGGTGCAGCCCCGCCCAGAATGGCTGTCCGTGCTAGCAGCCGGGACAGAGAGCTGGGACAGCTCCTCTCAGAGGTGCAAGGAGCTTTCCTGGGGTCCTCCCCTGCCAGTTTCACCCACAGGTGCCTGGCCTGCGGTGAGCCTGAGCCTGTCGTGCACAGGGAGCAGAGCAGCCTGGCCAACCCAGGAGCTCAGTGTGGTGGGGATGTGGCAGAGGCTGGGCAGAGAGCCCGGGGAGGGAGGGCTTCTGGACAGCAAGCTGCAGGGCCCAGGCCCGAGGAGCAGGCTGGCGGCTGTGGGTGGGCCCGTGCTGGGCTAGGACGCTGCTCACTCTCCCTCTGCGTGCTGCCCTGGCCCAGTGCGGGATGTTCAGACCGTGAGGCACTACAAGATCTGGCGGCGTGAGGGCGGCCGGCTGCACCTGAATGAGGTGGTATCCTTCTCCAGCCTGCTAGAGCTCGTGGACTACCACAAGGCCCACAGCCTGTCTCACGGCCTGTGGCTGACCGTGCCCTGCTGGAAGGTAGGGCTGCCCGCCCGTGCAGGACAGAAGCCAAGGGGGTGCACAGCAGGGTGGAGTGCAGGGGCCAGAAGCCCGAGTCTCAGGGGAGTACACAGACACGAAAGCCCTCTCCAGCTGAACACAGCTCAAGACAAAACTGGGCTCATGTGGGGTGCAGGGCGGGCTCTTCCGGAGGGTGAGCCAGCCCCTCCCTGTCCTGTGCCCACCCTCCAGCACCAGGCTGAGCCCCTGCCCCACTGGGCCGACTGGGAGAGGCCGTGGGAGGAGTTCACTCTCTGCCGGAAGCTGGGGGCTGACTACTTCGGGAGGTCTTTGAAGGGTTCTGGAAAGGCCAGGTGCAAGTGGCCGTTAAGGTAATTTCCCGAGCTGAGTGGGTCTGGGATGGGGGTGCTGCTGACAATGTGCCTCTCGCCTAAAGTCCCGCCAACGGGGACCTGCTGGGGACCAACAGCATCAAAGAGGTGGTTTGTTTCAGTGACACCTGTATTTTTACCTACATTTACTATAAAAGGGAACTTTTATTCCATAATGAAACGGAAAGTCACTAAAATAAATACATGGCCAAACATCTGAAAGGTTCACCTAGAATCCTCAGGAATCAGCGCCTGATGCAGGAAGACTTGGGTGCTGTCTGGCTCCAAAGGTGTGGCTCAGGCAGGTCTCGGCAGGCAGAGAGTGGTGGGGTCCTCTGGGGGTACCCTGGATGTCCACTGAGCCGTGTATTCTGAGCAGCTAGGTGGTGCCAGGACCATGGCTCTGCCTCCCCAGACAATCTTCTACACCAGCATACCTTCCAGTCAGAGATTCAGGCCATGAAGAAGCTGCGGCACAAGCATATCCTGGCGCTGTATGCGGTGGCCTCTGCTGGGGACCCTGTCTACATCATCACGGAGCTCATGCCCAAGGGCAACCTGCTGCAGCTGCTGAGGGGTGAGTGGGCAGAAAAGACCTCAGATCACCCTCTGGGGCAGAGGTGACACAGGCGGCTGAGGCCACCTGAACACACACTAAGCAGCCAGCCAGAGTGCAGCCCCTAGCAGAGTGCAGCTGGGCAGCTGGGAGTGCCCAGGCACACTTGTGGGTGGTGGCACATACCTGTAGTCCCAGCCCTTTGGAGGCTGAGACTGGAGGAGGGCCGATTTGAGGCCAGCCAGGATTACACATTCAGCTCAAGGCCATCCTAGATTACAGAGCAAGACCCTGTCTCAAAAAATGCATAGAGATGCATAAATAAAAAGGCTGCAATGCTAGAACTCAGGAGGGTGAAGCAAGAAGATTGTCACAAGTTTGAGGCCAGTCTGAATTATACTAATAATAATAACAAGAAAGCAGAGCCAGGGATGTAGCTCAGCAGCATCACAACTGCCTGGCAAGTGCAAGATCTTGAGTTCTGGTACCAGGGGAAAAAAAGAAAAAGCATTTGAGCCCTGTACTCAGATAGCCGAGTGCTCAGAGCAGCTGGCAGGCTCTGGAGCAGGCGTCCTCTTAACCCCTGGCCTCCTCCTGCTGTGCAAACATGTACATGCACATGCATACAGCCTTACACATATGCACAGTTATACACAAGCATGTATTTGTGCATGCACACACAAAGCGTCTCCCCTGGGACCTCCAGTCTTCCCTCAGCACCAAAACAAACCGCTGCCAGGTCTTTGAGATGCTGAAAAGCGCTGCCTGATTTCAGCTAATGAAATGGAGGAAAGTGCAGTAAATGACAGCTGGGACACGTCTGTGTATCTCGGATGAATACACACATCACTGACCTCTGGGACGATGAAATGTGAACTCTTGTGGCCTACACTTTTCACATCATGAATTAGCTTGACCATCATTGCCAGCAGTTTCCATGGGCTTAGCTGTTCCTAGGAAGAGACGTGCGCCATCTAAGCTCTGGCCTGCCCCTGAGCCGGCGGGTGGTCAGCGGGGCGAGCAGCGCTGCGGGGAACCCTCCTGCACACTCCTCCCTAGGTTCAGACGGTTTGGTTTCTGCTGTCAGAGGCTGTGATCCGCTGCCCTTGTCAGAGGGCTGGACTGGCCCACTGTCCCAGTTTTAAACTCCGCTGGGTGTCCTTTGCCGCAGCCATGGAGGACTTAGAACCTGCAGCACTGTGGGCAGATAAGGCCTGGGTCCAGCCAGCCAGCTGACCTGGCCTCAGTCTCCCCACAGACTCTGAGGAGCAAACCCTGCCTGCTTCTGAACTGGTGGACACTGCAGCACAAGTGGCCGAGGGCATGCGCTACCTGGAATCACAGAATTGTACCCATCGGGGCCTGGCCGCCAGGAGCATCCTGGTGGGGGAGAACAACATCTGCAAAGTGGGGGACTTTGGGCTGGCTAGGCTCATCGAGGTAAGGCTTCAGTGGCAGTCCATCCACACCGGGAAGGCACACTTCTCCTTCACAGGGCCCATCGGGAGTGGCCTCCCCGTCTCTGCACCCTGCCCCGACTTCAGGCATGGACACTTCTGACCCCTGGCTGCAGCTCCTTCTGATGGTATCAGGGTGACAGATCAGATGCTGTCAGAGCAGTCCTGGCTGTGCCCTGGCCCACCCAGACCTCAGTCCGTCTGTGTGGCATGTGCTTGGGTAGGGTCACAGGTAGCCCCTCATGGCCCATCCAGCCCGTCTGATTGCAGGAGGACACCTACCTTTCCCATGACCACAAGACCCCTTACAAGTGGACAGCTCCGGAAGCGCTCTCCCGAGGGCGCTACTCCGTCGAATCTGATGTCTGGCCCTTTGGGACCCTCCTCCATGAGCTGTTTAGCAGGGGGCAGACACCTATCCAGGTACGGCCCGAGAATGGGCAGACAGTGGGGTGGGATGGGGGCAGGTCCTCGGTGGACAGCAAGATGCTGCAAGGAGCTTCCTTGGTGTCCTCCCCTGGACACCACACTTCCCCATCTTCTAGTGTCCAGCCCTCTGTGGCTGCAGCGTTGCCCAGGACGTGGCGGTGAAGGCTGCGGGGAAGGCTTCCTGACAGGGGAAGCCGGCAGCTGGGTTTCTGGGGTGGAGGTTGGGGATCAGCCTCCCCGCAGTGCTGCTCCTCTTGCTCCGTTGGCCACAGGCATGTCCAACCATGGGGCCTTCCTGAGGGTGGATGCCGGCTACCGAATGCCCTGCCCTCTGGAGTGCCCACCCAGTGTGTATGAGCTAATGCGCCCCTCCTGGAGCAGGGTCCCTGAGAAGAGGCCTTGCTTCAAAGCCCTGTGTGAGAAACTCTCCGGCTTTGCCAGGTATGAAAACCTGCTCTGAGCTCCTCTGAGGCTCTGTGGCCAGGGCCCGCAGAGGAGAGGCCTGGGCCACTGTCCTGGCCATGACCAAGGGCATGCACTGTCCTCTGGCTGCTGAGACGATGGGGAAGGAGCCGTGTGGCACATGCGGCTTCTGCCTCAGGAGCCCGTCCGTGGGACAGTCGCAACATCTTCTGGGGAGCAGAAGGCAGGGAACGTGCTGCTAAGAGGTGCTGTGTGTGGCACCTGGGCCCTTCAAGCTGCAGAGGTTTCTTCCTCCTTTTGCTGTCGTGGCACGCTGTTCTGGACCTCGCAGCCTAGCACCATCCTGCGTGATGACGTCATAAAGGACTTACTAGCTTTGACCCCATCGGTGAAAGGTCTATGGTTTAAAGGAAATGTGAAAGAAGTCCAATGCTGCCAGGAATATTTACTGCTTGTCCCAGTGGACGCTCTTCAGGGAACACTTGGAAGTTCTTGGAGTACTCTGGTCACCAGCTGGCCTCCCGAAGCCCATGCTTGAGTGACAGTGTAGTTTCTTTTTTTTTTTTATTTCTGTACCAGGGATTGAACTCATGACCTTGTGCTTTTGAGGTGGACAGCAGCACCAATGGGATAAAAGCCTGGTCCAACAGTGTAATTTCTAAGGCCTCTCTTCTCCTCACTGGGCCTGCTTCACCCTGGCTACTCCTAAGGAACAGTGCTCTGCCCCGTCTGCCTCCTTTGCTCCAAGGCTTACAGTCCCCCCCCAATTTCCTTCTCCTAGCGCCCCTTTGCTCTTCCCTGCCACCCCTTGAATCCTCCCCGCTCCCCTGAGCACCTGCAGGCCTTCCCTTCCTCCACGCCAGATCTTTGCACACAGACTCCAGGACCTGCTGTGAGAGCCTCAGGGTCTTTAAAAGCTGCTGCCTGAGGCTGACAAGGGAAGAGGTGGTTGGTTTGGGCATGTGACCTCTCTATATGCTGCCAGCCATGGGCGTGGCCACGGCCTCCCGTGACTGGCCGCCAGTAATAGGTACCTGCACCCCGGATACCCCCGCCCCCCGCCCCCCGAGAAAAGCACTCTTTCTTCGTGTTTTTGAGATAAGCAATTCTGCCCTGTCTCTAGAACCTGATAGTTTTCTTCTGGAAACACAGACTTCATGGTAGTCATTAGAGAAGAAAAAGGAACTATTTGGAAACTGAGGGAATGAAAAATCTTAGAAATACTTTTTTTGTGTGTGTAAATCAATAGTAAATCTTTATAATAATCAATAATAAACTGTTGTACACTTCTTTAAAATATGGTTGAAAAATGACTAGAGAGAACATTTGCACAGTACTGTGAGAATTATCATCCACGAAGTGATCAGTGGTCAAACATGTATGTATCAGCAGAAAAGCCAAGTAAAAAGGCTGAACGTCCACTCCGCCCAGGAAGGCCCTGCACTCCACGTCCCGCTGGGTAGTCCTTGTGACTCCAAAATGTGCAGCTACTATCACTCCTTTTGTTCCTCGCTGGAAGTCTTCCCTGGGTAAGTCGTTGTCATATGAACCTCTCACTTCTGCCTGAAACACAATTTGGATAACAGCACAGTCGTTATATTCCTGCTCTGCTGACTTGGGACTGAACCTCCCGCAGCAGGAGCTGTTGGCTCCGGGCGTCTGTCCGCGGGCAGATGCATTCGGATACACACGTAGCTGTAGCATACCTAGGTGGACATACCTTTGTTCATCTCCAAAGGGCATTATCAAATTAATTTATAAAATGCTGTAAGACATTCTATTCAGACTGACATAGAGATAAATGAGTGCTCATATTATCTCTGAAACTCAGAAATATAGAAACTATGCCAAATGTTCACATGAGCTCGAACTATATCTGGTAAATAAAACTAGTTTTAAGAATGTTGGTACAATAAAAATAGGAATGCCTTCAAAATTGTCATTATTGTCTACAGTGTAGATTATAAACTTCATTTGTTTTAACCTGGGTCCAATCATAAAAGCTTAATTTTATTGGATGCTTAAAATCATAAAACTAACAGGGTGTGGTTGCTCACTTAGAAGGCGGAGGCAGGAAGGTCCTGAGTTCAGGGACCACCTTGGCTACACCCTGAGACCCTCTCTCAAAAACAAAATCCAACCCAAGGACTGGATGTAGGAGAGAAGAAACGGGGGCGGGGGGGCGAGGGAGAGGCGTCTCTACAGATCGGTGTTCGTGAAATGAGTGATGGGAACACACTCCACAGGCGCTCACTTCTAGTTCTCACTAGAAACTGTAAATAATACATGTTAGTCAGACCGTTAGAAATGGGCCGGGGGTTTGGCTCAGTGGCACCTGCCTCAAAGCACATGGACCCGAGTTTGATTCTCAGTGTGTGGGGGGGCTCAGAAATAATAAAGGACACAAGTCTGTAAGTAAATTATAAAGGAAAATCAGATAGGAAAGTTATAAGGCATAGGTATAAAGTTATAAGGTATAAGGATGTTTTGGAGAGAAGTAATTAATGCTGTACTGAAGTAATGGTTGACAGAATAAGAGCAAGAAAAATGTAGGAAGAAAAAGGCTGATGGATTTGTTTTAAAGATAGTGTTTGTGGAAAGGGAATCTGACATATTCAAAGCTGGCTAAGGTTGCATGATTTATAGAAAAGGCTCTCCTAAGTTAACTTCAGTATTAATAGTACATTGATGCAAAATGAGACTTTGGTATTCGAAGAGGTTCTTCTTTGTCGTCCCGGTAACTGGCCTGGGAGACCAAGGCCGCGCTTCAATGTGACTCTGGCGCTCCACATTGTCTTTGCTGGGCCTTTCACTACTGAAAACTGTCTTCTTACCGTTAAAAGTCAAATTTTGTTTTTAACCTATGTAGCCTTCAAAATTTGCTTTTGAAAACTTTTTATCACTTTGAATAAATTGATAACCTAGTGTCCAGTTATATTTTTAAACCCTTTGGCACGTTTACAACTTCTAAAATCAAATGCTAAATTAAATCTGACTTTGAAATAAACTGGACTTTTCCAAAAGGGGCCCTGGAATTATCTTAGTAATGTACCTTGTCTCATGAGAGAAAGAACTAATTAGGTTTATTTGATGTGTTAAATTATTTGGGGAAAAGTCAATAAAATAATGCTAAATGTTCTTTAGGCTGTATTTATGAGTGTTGCTCTGAGTATTGTAGAAACTGTATAAAACTAGAAATTTCCCTACCCTGATATGCTATAGCCATCATTTCGTCTATTATGTTAACATGTTTCATGAGACAGAAATAACCACATTCCATTGTCAAATGAATTATTAATAAACTCTCTTCATGTACTTAATCATGGCTGTATTTTCTTACAGACTTTTATCTTACTTTGTGCAATTAACGCACAGGCAACATACTTCCCCTTCAAGGATTTTCAAGGAACAACGGAGCACCGAGGTGGGTTCCTGGTCCCCACAAGAGCTTCCAGAACCCAAGGAAGAAAGAGACGGGCTCCTGGTTGCTCCAGGATCAGTCAGAACAAGAACCGCCTGGACGGACTGGACGGTTGAAAATACTTTAAATGACTCTTGGAAACACTGCTGGTTCTCGGGTTGGGGGTGCAGCTCAGCAGCAGAGTACAGGCCCGGCTCCGTCTGTGGGGTGGCGCCCCTGGGGTGCAACAATCGGTAAAACACACCTTTGTGAGCAAAAGTGAAACCACCTTTTCCCCCTGCTGAACCCTCAGCACTCACAAGCTCTCTGAGTACCTCAGTTCTGTGGCAGCAGTTACTTAAGTTCAACCCAAATTTGTTCTCCTGGGTATAGGAACAACTACAGACACTGTTGTGCCACCAGGGCCGCCCTGAAGGTCCCATGTTCAGACTAGGTAAGGAGCGAAGGTGGACTTCAGGGTGCAAATAAAGGGCCTTGGGGAGAATGGACATACAACCTCTTTCTGATGAGAAAAGACACTTCTTAACTAAGTGCACACACTCAAGATACTCTGGAGGAATTTGAGAAGAGAAACTCACCTAGCCTGATGTGGCGGCCTAGAATCCCAGCACGTGGGAGGCTGAGGCAGGACTGCCACAAATTCAAGGCCAGTCTTGGCTACTAAGCAGTCCATGGTTAATTTTTTTGAGATTGGATCTGTGCAGCCTTGGCTGGCCTCACACTGTGATTCATGACACTCAGCCTCAAGAAAGCTTTAGAGAGGCTGGGGTTTTCTGGTGCCTGCCCAGTGACTGTAAGGTCATGAATTTGATCCCTGCTACCAAAAAACAAAACAAGAAACCTTTAAAGTCTAGTTTGAAAGTTGACAGAAAGTTCCAACAAAGCAAGCACCAGTGTGGGTAATTTTGCTGCACTGATGTAAATAATCAAACTGCATTCAGAGACTAAATTTATTTAGCGATTAAGGCCTACTTGGAGGAAATGGGGACTGTGGGGGGAAGCTGCTCCAGGACTAGTCCCATGGCATCAGTCCCCACAGTCCTGCTCGAGGCCGAGTGCCGTCAAGTCTCTGGTGACCCGGGCTGCGGCAGAGTTCACGTCTGCCAGTCTCTGGCTACCACCCGCCAACTATTGTTTCCAATTTCTCTCCCTCTCCTCTGCTTTGGAATCACTAAGAATGGAAACTGCCTTTTTCCTGGGGCCCCATAAACTCCATGGACCACAGCCACACACAGGGGACACCTTTGTGACATTCCAGCTACAGACCAGAAGCATGTGTCCGAGGGTCACTGCCTGCCTCATCCGCCCAAACCTGAGAAATCCTGAGCAGCTGTCCTCATAAAACACCTGACCGGTCACTCCACACAGGACCCCGCTTGGGCATACAGCTGGCACTCCAGGGGACAAGACAGCACTTTTACCTCTCGCTGCAGTGATCTGCTCCCAGGTCTCAGACGTGGGCAACTTATGCACAACCTACCAATTGTTCTTGGGCTGTGACTTCATGCAGAAGTTCCCACGGAGTGGGCAGGGGCAGGAGGTGCACAGCAAACAAGGCTCGTCTCAGAAACAAAGGCAGTAGCAGAACGGCCTTTCTCCCTACTTCCTTCTTGGTGTAGGTCATGAAATAGGACGGGGTTTCTCACCTTCTCCCCGATGACCTGCCTGCAGAGCGGCCCAGCCTGTACCCAAGGCTGGGGCTCAAAAAGCTTGGCTCCCAAGCACTTTGAGATTTGCAGCATTTAGGATTTTGAGTTTCTCGCTTTATAGCTCAGGCTGGGCCTGACCTCACTGTGTCGCCTCAAACTCAGCAATCCTCCTGCCTCTGCCTCCCAAGTGCTGGGATTACGGGCGTGAGCCACCACGGCAGCCACTGTGGTATGTGGTAGATTGCTGGTCGGTGTGAGTCATGATGCCTGGCATGATTGTATGTGGTTACTAAAAATCAAAACTTGGGCCTTGCGCTTGCAAGGCAGACACTAGAACCAGTAAGCTAAATCCCCGGCCCCTTCTCCTGGAGTGCTCTGTCCACATTTTGAAGGACCCTATCATGCAAAATCTGTGCTACCTATAAACTTGCATGCTTCTCTCGTTCTGACTTTGTGGCAAGACTCTGGGGTGAAGCTTGTTGTGGGGGCCTCAGGAGCAGCTCCTGTCAGGTCTTTAGTCAGGGCCTTTAGCAAAGGGGCCGCCAGACCATGGGGAGCCCACGGCCACAAACATGCCCAATGTCGAGGCAGGAGGAGCACTGTCTGAGGCCGGAGGCTGTGCCAGCTATCAGCTCCCTGCAAGTGACTGCTGGCTCAGCACTGAGCGCCCTCCTCAGCTGACTCCAACTGCAAGTCCACCGCTAGAGCTAGCCGAATGCTATCAGTTAAGCTGAGATGAAGGCTGAGCCCAAGCCTGAGAGGCCAGGATGGTAGGACCTGTTTTGGCTGGACTCTCCCTTTACAAACCAGGATCTCTGCCCAACCTCCAGCATTTGCAGGCAATAGTGCAGGTGGAGAAGCAGAGTGAATTGTTGGTGGGGAAGCGCTGGCGACTGCCCAGGACCCAGCTAGCTGTTCCTGCTAGAACGAGCAACCACTACCGGGAGCTCTGCACGCCGTGTGGGCACAACGAGCAGAAAGACCAGGTTGGGGTCAGGATAGCCCCTGAAGTAGCACTGCCTTCAGGTAGACATCCAAGGTAGGAAGGGCCTCTTCCACTCAGCCCAGCACCAGCCACCTGCCTGGGAGTGAGGCCCCTACCTCACAGGCCACCTGGATGGGGTGAGGGGCTCCACTGAGAGGGGCACAAGCTGCATGCAGTCTCTTATGGACTCCTCAGCTATTCATTTCACATTGGGTTAGAGGCAGGAAGGCCTAATGAACCCCACCATGGCCCCGCCCCACCCATGGAGGGCTTTTCTACCCTTGACGGCCTCTAGCTATTCTTCCCAGCTCCTGTGCCTTCTGACCTTTAACCTGTGACAGGAGATCATGTCCTCCCCCCACCCCAGTACTGGGGATTGAACCTGGGGTCCTTGTGCTTCCAGAGCAGGTGCGGTACCATTTGAGCTAAATCCCCAGCCTGACCTTGAGTGTCCTGAAGCCCTTCTTCCTCAGCCTGTCTGCCTTATCTCCCTCCTGGAGCTCAGGGCTCTGTCGAGGTCTTACAAGGGCGGGGAGGGTCTCTAGTTGAGGGCTCCTCAACTCACAGCCAAAGATCCAGTCTCCCCAGCACCAACCTGCAGTTCAGGTTGTGGGGGAGGAGGAGGACCTGTGTTCCCAGGGTCCCCACCTCCCTGGGCCTGGGCCCACTTGACCAGGCCGTCTCACCAGTCTCGAGAGGGGCCCCACCCAGGAGGCAAGGCCATCCCCAACAGGAAATGAGGCCAGCAGAGACTCAGTAATATCTCAAACCCACCACCAGGGGTGTGGCTGCTCAAAGTTTATTTTCGGCTTGGTGCAGGGCACAGTTGGGAGAGTTAAGAAAGCTCAATGTGGCTTGGAGAGCACAGTGTCTCTAGCCTTCTGCTGGTGGCTGGCGTTCTGGTGTGTCCACTTGCTGCATCCTGCCTAGTCCTCAGGGTGGGGAGGGCGGGCAGGGTTCTGATCCAGGACCTAGGAAGCCTGGGCTGGCAGTACTTTCAGGTCAAGACGAGGGTCCGGTGTTGGCCTGGCCGGCCTGGCTAAGTGGCGGTTTCCTTGTGGCTTCTGAAGCCAGGCTGCCGGTGACCATGCTGTTGGGAGCCTGGGAGGACTCCGAGCTAGGAGACAGCATGGGTCAGTGGGTCAGAAAATGCTTCTCTTCCATCCTGACCCATCCCCGGCCCAGGAGAGTGGACTCACTGTTCCGGGGATTCCAACACTGTGGCCATGAATGGGACAATGGACTTCCCAAAGAAGAAGCTGGTCCACCAGTGACCTGGGTCGGCCTTGGGGAGACCTGAGAAAAACAGAGCTCGGTGACCATGCTGTCCCCCAGGTGGGGCCCCATGCTTCCCAAGGGGACTGGACTCCGCCCGTCTGGATCTGTGCTCACCCGGGTGGTGAGGGATGGCTTCCCCGGGGTACTCGGCACTTCCACAGGAGCTGTTGCTGGACGCAGAGCCCAGGCGGCCTGGGGAGGGGGGAGAGCGGTCAGCCCGAGGGGGCTCGCCGGTGGCGTGGGGCGTCTGGGTCCGCGAGGAGCCTACTTACGCCGGTAGTAGTCGTGGGTGGCCACGAGCGAGCCGCTGGAGGGGATAGCTGCCATGCCGTCGGCGGGGTGGGGGAGACCTGCGGGGGGTGCGGCCCTGGTCACGGAGCCCACGGAGGGCCTCCCGGGCACCGCCGCGGTCCCCCCTCCCCGCTCTGGGCGCAGATTCCGGGCGGCTTCGACCGGCCTGGGCCGGTCAAGCAGCCAAACAAAGGCGCTCTGTGCACTGCTGCTCCAGGCCCGGCCCCGCGGCCCGCCCATCTTCCGACCTTCCGACCCGTCGCCCTGGCCCGGCGCCCTCACCTCGGCGGCGACCCCTCGCGAGCCTCGGCGTGCGGTCACTGCGGTGGAAACGGGGGTGCTAGGCCGCGGGGCCCATTTGCACAGCAGGCCGCGGCGCGGGCCGCTCGACCGAGACGGCGCACGATGCGCACGCGCGGATGCGGCGCGGACAGGTACACGCCAGTGCGGCCACGACGCAGAGAGCTGGACGCCCGTAGTAGCCCCGCCCAGAGGCCCGAAAAGGCTCCGCCCACTCCTCCGGCCCCGCCCCGATGCTTCGCTTCTGCAGCCTTCACTGGGATTCCTGCGACCACAGTGCAGTCCCGAGTCCGGTCGCCTGGGGTCGCCCGCGGGCAACCCAGCCCCAGCCGGAAGTGTAGGAGTTCAGGACTTCCGGCCTGATCCTGGAACCGAACCTGTGCGGGTCAGCCTGGCCCTGGCCTGGGCTGTTCCAGCTCCACTCGTGCTGGCGCCCCTGCACTCCTTCTGGGCTGCTCACGGGGGCCCAGCCCAGAGATCTGCCCACGCGCGACAAGTGGAGGCACCTGCTCGACAGTGGCTCTCTCTCCAGTATGCCCTAGGGCCCAGAAATTGCCTCTCCTCTGCCCCAGTGTGCTTTCTCTGGCTTTGCAGTGGGCAGCATGTTGAGGTGGGGTACAGGGCTGTTGTAATCCCAGCACTGAAGAGGCTGAGGCAGGAAAGTGACAAACTCAAGTCCTGCCTTAGCAACGTAGTGAAACCCTCTCGCAAAAAGCAGGGGAAGCCTGAGAGTGTAGCTTTGGGATAGAGCACCCCCTGAGTTTGATCTCCAGTTCTCCCCCACCCCACCACGCACTCACAATAAAAGCTGTCTCTTTGTGGACAGCTAGTCCATAGACAAGACATGCTGAGGCCTGAGGAAGGACAGGGTGGAAGCTAGCCTACTCTGGGCAGAGCAAACAGTGTGTACGGGCTCCCGAGACATAGTGCTGGGTGGTACAAGAGCAAGGGGATAGGGGGCCTGGGGTGGGGTGGGTCAGCACAGGGAGACGAGGGCTGCTGAGGGCCACTGCCAAGGCCAGCTGGTCAGATCTGGTGATGTCTGAGGGTGGACCTTTCCCATAGGACCCAGGGTTGTTTCTGGGCTACTCCTGATGCAGGCCCTGGCAGACCTGCCTCCAGGGAGCTGGTTTCAGGGCACAGGACGGTGAGGCCAGCCTATGGGGCCTGCCCTGGACCTGACTGCACAGTGCCTTGGAGGAGCCTGGAACAGCCTGAGCAGCATGAGCAGGGTCAGGTCCAGAAACGAGCACCCTGCCTCTGAGTCCGGGCTTGGTGGGTAGAGGAAAGCCAGCCTGGGTCTCCTGCAGCCGAGCCCTTCTGACAGGGCCTTGAGCAAGTGTGGGGCTGGAGAAGGGGCCAGCAGAGGGTCTCCATGGCTGGGGAGTGGAGGGCAGGCAAAGCTGCTAGGGCATCTGCTAGGACGTGCTCCACACAGGGCCAGTCTGGCCTTGCTGCCGCTGCTCTTCATCCAGGGGTCCCACTGTGTTGGGGCAGTAGGTGGCTGTGTACTGATGTGCATTCCCTGGGTGGCACAGCAGGCTAAGTGCAATCTTAGCACCAGAACGAAGGTTCTCCCAGGGGCAGTGACAGCATGTGCAAAGGCCCTAGGGCCAGCGGCAGCCATGCCACATTGTGCTGTGAGTGTGAGGAAGCTGGAGCCAGGTCCTGCCTCCTGTTGGGCACCGAGCAAGGGGCCTCTGCTACTTCACAGCAGTGAGGTGTATATGTGTGGCTTGTGGTTACTCCCTGTGCCACACAACCTGTCCTGTCCTGTCCTGAGGTTTACTCATTCTGCTCCCGAGAAGGACTGAAGCCCTGTGCTTGATTGGGGCTCCCCAGGCAGGCTCATGCTTGGGAACTGAAAGATGTGGGGCAGAACGGCAGGAGGCTGGTCAGTCTTCTGACTCGGCTCTGGGATATCCCAAGACAGCCCCCACTTGCAGCTGGCTCAGCACTGTGCATACTGGGTTCCAGTCAACTCAGCAAGATGCCCACTCATCAGGATGGGTGGGAAGCACGGCCATCACAGAAGATGGCCTAGTCCTGCTGAGGGGCCCATCTGAGGCTTGGGGGACACTTTCCTCTTTAGCTTGGTGCTGCACCTTCCTGGGATGGGTTGCCTGCTACTTCTATGTCAAGAGCCCACTGTACTTGTAGCTGTGATCAAACTACTTGACATATATTTTTCCTTTTTGTTGTTGTTGTTGTTGTTTGTTTTTATGGGAGGAGAGGTTTTGGCTTACGGTTTCAGATGTTTCAGTCCATGGTAAGCTGACACCAAGACAAAAACACCATGACAGAGGGTGTGGCAAAAGACCACTGTTCCCCTCGTGGTGGTCAGGATGCAGAGAGCAGGAGGAGCCAGAGAGGAAGGGGCCGGCGAGCAGACACAGTCCCCAGATTACACCCTGACCTGCCCAGACACTCCCAGAAGTGGATTCACTAGTCACCTAATCTCCTCTCCAAGTGTCACACTCACCATGTGGTTGGCAGGGACCATCGGTGCTCTTGGCTCGAGGAGGCATGGGTTCCACACATACTAACCTTGGTTCTGCTCAGCCAGACGCTTCCTCAAGTAGGAAGGCAGTGATGCCAGCCCCCGTTTGGTGCGGATATGTGCTGGACGTGGGAACTGGGCAGAGCAGGTGAGCCTATCTTTTGGGGCCGGGCCAATGGCAGCCATGCCCTGGGCGTGGTCTGTGGTAGGCTTGTCTGGGTCCTACACCGGTGCACTGGACTCCTTCTTCAGAGCCTCTTCCTGGAGAGTCCTCTCAGAGTTGGATACAAGGTGTCGGTCGAGGCTCAGCACCTGGGAAGGGGAGGAAGTGGGACTGTGGGAGTGACCTTCACTTGGCCACTGTGGCTGGCCAGAGGGGAGAACTTTGCCTGGAGGAGCTGTGGAAGGCGCCACCGGTGGTCTCCCACTGGACGTCCACGTCCCCTGGCCCTCAGCTGTGCTGTAGGCAGCCTGACCAGCTCACCCACCCTCTCCTCAGCCACAGCTTCCGGAACGTAGTGTGAGAGGTCCTCCTTTCTCTGTTTCTTTTGAGATGGGTGTCTTTCCATGTTGCCCAAGTTGGCCTTGAATTCTTGGGTGCAAGAATCCCCCTGCCTCAGCCTCCCAAGCACTAGGACTACAGGTATGCATCACCATGCCTGGATCAGGACATTTTTTCTTTAAATTGGGGAAGCAGAGGCTGTCCAGAAGTTGGAGTGCCAGGGCCTGTCCCACCGGGACACTGGAGGAGAGTCTGACATGCTAGTTAGAGTGGAAAATGGAGCCACCGAGAGCTGTCTGGGGACTGCTTGGCCTAACTGGGGAGGGTGCCCCCTGTCTCTCAGATCTCAGGTGGCTAGTGAAGCTGCCCAAGCCGTTGTCCTGTGGAGGGCTCATGTTGGGAGAAGGTGCCGGACACCACAGCCTGGACTGGACTTGAGTGGCCTCTCACTGGCTGTGTGACTGCACCGGGACAAGTAGCCTTCTGCTGCTGGTGTGAGTGGGCAGAGAGGCCCTTGTGGGCTGGATGGACAGGGGTTACAGGCTTCCTACAGGGTAGAAGAGAAAGGTGGGTCTCGGATGCTGAGCCTCCCTCTCTTGTGGATTAGATGATGGGGGAACTACTTACACGGTTGCTCCACCACCACACAGTGTGCAGCTTGTGTGCGGATGTTCCCCAGAGCCTGATGCACACATGGGGGCCCTGGGGTGGTGGCTGCATCATGGGCATGTGGCGCTGGGATTAAGGGTGTGATGAGTAAATTGATTTGGTGTAGATCTGGGTGTGGGTAATGGGAGCCCCACCTACACAGAAGGCCTGTGGCCTGGTAGGCTCCTGCCTACTCCGCCATGGATGGTTTCTCCCCAGCCCTGCCACCCTGCTTAGAGCAAGCCAAACATGGACTGAAACCTCTACAAACTGTGAGCCAAAATAAACCTTTTTTCCATAACTTGTGAGTGCCTAAGACTTTGTCTCAGCAAGGAGAAGTTAACTAAGACCCTTGGGAACTGGTGCCGCCATTGTCACTGTGCTTGACCTCAGCCTCAGGTATTGGGGAGTGAGCTGGAGCCCCTAGTCTGCTCCTGGAGACCGTATGTTCATGACCACAGTCAAGGTGGGTGAGCTTGTTGCTCTTTGTCTTGGAGCCAAAGGCTCTTTATCCTTGAGTGGCAGCTGCCCCTAACTCTAGAATGAGCTAGCAACTCTTAGATGATGTCAGACCCTGAAGAAGAAAGGAAGACGACTAATACTAATGAAACTGTGTGTGTGTGTGTGTGTGTGTGTGTGTGTGTGTGCGTGCACGCACTCGCGCGTTTCTGTGCTGTATGTGACCAGATAAAGTCCTGGGCAGTGGCAGCAGCTCACCGGTCTGTCCTTGTGTGAGGTGGGGAAGTGTCCCATTCGCAGGGTACTCCGAGGCTAAGGGGCCTCTGACAGGTGCTCAGACCGGATCCTGGAATGTGACAGGTGCTCAGGGCGTGCTGGATGTTCTCACAAGCCATTATTCCTCACTGTTGGAAACACTAACGTGTTTATTGTGGCTAAGGAGGATGAAAGCAGAGATTGCTGCAGGTGCCTCTGGATCCCAACTGGTGAGATAGCATCCACATATATAGCAAGGCTTCAATAAATACGTTTAATGAAAGGAAATTGTGTAATAAAAATATTAAAGATTTCCAGCCAGAAGGGGTGAGGAGGTCAGCAGATACTATACCCTAAAATGCAACAGAAGACTTGGACAAACTTGTGAGAAAAACAACTTCAGCGCTCTGGATATCAATCAAAGACATCTACCAATCAAGAAGTGTTTATTCACCAAAAATACTGAACACAAATTACTCGGCAGGGAGAACCAGGAAAATCTTAATTTATGCTGAAGTGATAGCCAATCAAAACAAACATTGAGACAACACAGATGTCGGAATTATTTGACAAAGATTTTAAAGCAGTTGTAAAAAATGCACCAATAAACAACTGTGGACACTTGAATCAAATCATGGAGAATCCACCTGGGACGAAATGCAGTGTCCATGCATGATGGACATTTTCAGCAAAGCAGACACAGGAGAGAGCGTCTTCAGTGCAGGAGAGCTGCGGGAACGGCTCAGAGCAGCGCTGTGCTCTCCTCAGGGCACAGAGCAGGAGATGATAGCCACTCTCTCCTCGTCCACCGACAGGAAGTCTTCGCCAGTGAACCAGCGAGGAAAACAGGTGAGAGACATATGGTTGCCCGTGAGGAACTGACGCCGTCCCTGTTCACAGACAGCATGATTGTCTGGGAGGATCCCAGGGAACCTGCAAAAGCGAACTGCATGGATGAGGTTGGGAAGACGCGGGAATAAACTCAACACATAAATGAATTTCATTTCTATGCACTTGCAACAAATGAAGAAAACAATTTGAATGACATGTTAATAAAAAATGGAAGGAAAGGGCCGGGGATTTTGCTCAGCGGTTCTGGTGTCTGCCTGGCAAGTGCAAGGTCCGGAGTTCTGTCCCTGGTACCACACCACAATGCTGGGTGTGGCGACTCATGCTTATAATCCCAGCACTCAGGAGGCACAGGCAGGAGGATTGCTCTGAGTTCAAGGCCAGCCTCGGCTACATAGTGAGCTCAGGGCCAGCCTGAACTACAAAGTGAGACCCTGTCTCAAAAAATAAAATTATATGGTGTGAAGTAAGAGTCTCACTTTTGCCTATGGACATAGTTTTCTCAACACTGTTTGCTGTAAAGATGATGCTTTTCGTGTATATCTGATCTTAGGAACTGACACAGAATTCCAAGACACTAAGGTGTTGGTGAGGTGCAAAGCACCCAGGTCAGCAGGGTGTCACAATGCATGTTGCTAATCTTAGCACGCTGGGAGGCTGAGGCAGAAGAATCGTGATTCTGAGTCTAGCCTGGACAACTTACAGTTTGGCAAGACTATCTCCAAATTATAAAAGGGCTAGGGCGAGGTGTGTTGGTGCACGCCTGTAATCTCACCACCTGGAAAACTGAGGTAGGACGGTTGCTGTATGTTCAAGGCCAGCCTGGGTACACAGTGAGTTAGTTCAAAGACAGCCTGGACTACATAGCAAGGCCCTGTCTCAAAAATCAAACAACAAACAAACACCTATGAGGGCTGGAATGTGGATTAGTGCGAAGGCTCTGCGTTCAATCCCAGGTACCCAGAGGGAGAGCCCGGCCACTCTAATGAAAATCAGATCGAGGGTTTGAACAGACATTTCTCCAAAGACGATAAACCAGTGGTCTATAAACACATGAGAAGCTGTTCAACATCATAGTCATCAAGGAGGTGCAAATCAAAACCACACAACAGCAAGCAGAAGACATCATATCTAGCACAGGGAAGGTGTAGAGACGGGAGCCCTGCTGCGTAATGCTGTGGCCTGTGAGCAACGTGGGAAGCACTTGCCCTCACGAATTACAGGCTGATTACAAAGGGGAGAGAGATTTCGCTCGCTGTGAGAGGCTGTGAGCAGCTGGCGGACCCTGCTCACCCAGAGAGGAGTTAACGCCCTTGCAGGGTGGGCAGAGCCTCCAACACGCGGGGAGACGCTCAGTTGCTCTCTGCGTGCCCACTGGACAGGCGGACCTGGACCTGCTCATGTAGAACATTCAGAGCCGTCAGTAGGTGCACGGCCAGCTGACCGTGCTCTGCAGGAGCCGCAGTCATAAGGCTCACAGTGGTGCCAAGGATACAGCTCAGGGCACCATCCCTGCTTGGCAAATCTAAGGTCTTGAGTTCGATCCTGGGTACAAAAAAAGAGAAAGAATTGCAGTGACTCTGCCCTGTGGGTACTGATGATGCTTGTGGTCTGTCCCTTGGATAGTCACGCCCTGGCCGCTGGGCCCCAGGGTGCTGCTGGTGCGTGGAGATAGAGGGGCCCAGCCAAGTGGGTCCTAGTTCAGGACCAGGACCATGCTGCATCTGCAGAGGGCCGAGCCGAGGAGTAAGTCTGGCTCTGCCTCCCTTCAGCCTCTGTCTGTCCTGTAATCTTTCATATCTCCTCTCACGTGTTCCTTGCCAGAATGCCTCACACCCAGGTCCTCGTCAAAAGCTGAAGGAAGCAGCTGCACAACCTCAGACTTCCAGTATCTGAAACTGTGTGATGCACCTTCTGCCCCAGCCTACTGGAGTGCTGGATTACAGGTATGCACCACCATACCCAGCATCTCTTTTCTTCATAAAGCATCTAGCCTCAAGCATTTTCTCATAGTAACCACCAAGGTAATCAGTAGAACCAATACAGAAAGAAAGATTAGGAGAAAATGTAGCTATATGGAATGACTAAGACAACTGGAATGACTGAAGAGGAAGTAGAGTATTGAGGAGTAAGACAATGATTTATGCAGCCTCCTCTTCTTTGTCTTTTGAGACAGGCTATCTCTATGTAGTTCAGGCTAGTCTTTTACTCACTATGTAGCTCAGGCCAGTGTTGAACTTACAGGAATCCTCCTGCCTCAGCCTCCTGAGTGCTGGGGCTATGGGTGTGCACCACCATGCCTATGCAGCCACTTTGTAGGAGTTTCAGTGAAAGAGAGTGCATATATAAAGGACAGTAAAGCAAAGCAGCATAACGCTTCCAACTAGTGAGGATGGGTAGGGTCAGGGCAAGTTCTTGGCACTACTCTTATACATTTTCGTAGCCTTGAAATTATTTCAAAATGAAAAATTATTTCTTGTGTGCTGTAGAGTCAACTTTTATTTGCCAGTAACCGACCCTCCATATAGACAGAAGCCAGGAGGTGCTGTGTCTGGGGAACCAAGGGTGGGCCCCCAGGTTCGCTGAACCACTAGTCTCTCCCCAGGGGCCCCCCAAGAGGTCCGCAGGGGCCCCCCAGGTGGTCCACAGGCACTAACTGCGTATCGTGGTGTCACACCCAAAGTGGCTTTTCCTATTCTTGTGCTGGTGACTGAATCTGGAGCCTTTGCACTGAGCTCATTGAACGATGTCCCTGGCTTTGGTTGTGTTGCAATTTCATTTTATCGAGACAAAGTTGTGGTAAGTTGCTTATTTGCCCAGGCTGGGCTCAAAGTGGTGATCCTGTCTCAGTCTCTGAGTTTTTGTGGCTTTACTTTATTTACCTCTATGAGACAGGGTCTCACTGTATAGTTCTGGCTGGCCTCAAACTCACGGTGATTCTTCTGCCTCAGACTCCTGGATTCTGGAATGTGTTGTCATGCCTGGCTTGCCTTAAAACATACGGTGAGTTTTTAAATTGTTTTAATCAGTTTACATGGGTCTAGAATCCAGCAGGGTTTCAACTAGGTTGGTCAGGGTCTCAAAAGGGCACAGTGGAGGCCTGTGGCTTCTCTCTGCAGCTTGGGGTCCTTTTTGTGGGTCACATGGCTCTTGGCAGAATTCTTTGTTGGCTGGCAGCCCAGGGCACTGCTGGGAGTCTCTGGCTGCCAGAGCACCCCACTGCCTGCCTGCCAGGACGGGCTTGAGTAATGTGAGCCCAACGCAGGAGCGACAAGGCCACAGGCTCCCTTGATGGGGGAGGGCAGTCCTCAAGGCTGTGCTCACCGGGGTCATTACACTGTGTCCTCCAAGGATTCAAGCAGAGTGAAAATTCTGCAGTGCTGCCAGCGATGGGCCCAGTCACCGTGTTTGGGCTTCTTTTTTACTTGTGGAGAAAGGAATTCAATTTCCTATAGTGCTACTCTGGATCCCTTTAACAGGAGCTCCGACCACACCCAGTGGAAACCAGGCTTGAGGGCTGAGAGCCTGCAGGTTCGAGGGGCTGGAAGCCACCTTGTCCCTTGCACCAACACTAAGGATAGCCTGAGACAAATCCACACAGGTCCCTTGCTGAGTGGTCTGCTAAGGAGAGAGCCACACGCTCGGAAGAGGTAGCAGAATCCAGTCTCCACATCGTGTCCTGAGTCAGTAAAAAAAAAAAAAAAATCCCTAGATGAAAAAACGAGAGGAAATCCACACAGTTCAGAAAAAAGGCGTGATCACTGTCAGGTCTCCTGGGTGGGGTGGTGCTCACGTGCTTTCTAGTGCAATGCCAGCTCATTCTGGCCTGCTAACCCCATTAGGACACAACCCCAGCCTTTAAAAGAGGAAAGGGTGGGCCGGAGAGTTAGCTCAGTGGTTCCGGCGCCTGTCTTGCAAGCGCTAGGACCCGGGTTCGATTCCCCGGTAACCACATAACAATACTGGGTGTGGAGACCCACACCCAGCAGCAACCAGTACCACATACCACAGTGCCGGGCGTGGTGGCTCACGCCTGTCATCCCAGCACTCGGGAGGCAGAGGCAGGAGGATTGCTGTGATGTGAGTTTGAGGCTGAGCTCAGGGCCAGCCTGAACCACAAAG